>APFE030127619.1:170340-183351 GCA_000404065.3 Pinus taeda | reverse complement strand
TTTTTATGAATTAAACAATCGATCTGCAAACAGTCTAATTGCCCTAAGTGGTGGCTCTAGTAACCTCTTTAGATCACCCCTGTTTTTTACATATACTGAACATTACTTACTCGGCCTAAATCCCTGAACTGAATTGCAAACTGTGAGTGAAAACTTGTTTAAATTCTAGCACTGGTACCATCGCACCTTGCCTTCAAGGCAGACTATATGCATCGCACTTCTCGAGTGCAGTAGGTGCGCTGCATAGTGAATTCACAGTGTGACAGGTGCGATGGTCAGGGAAGGTTGACTTTACCTTCAGACTGTGGTTTTTTCTCACTATTTTCAGTCCTATTCAGGAGTTTTACTGTCTATAGTCAGTGTATCTCTGTAAAAACCCCCTTCTCTTGCATTATTCCACATCCTTGGTGCAAAGAACTGTAAGTGTTTTTATGTATTGTGCGCCATTTTCAGTTCTTTTTTGCAAAAAAGTAGCATAGTCAAACTATCGTTTCTGGATTTGAAAGTGTCGTAGCTGTCGTTTTCAGTTTTAGAAGACAATCCCATTGTTCTTGATAGTCGATTATACAGTTACTATTGCATATGATTTGAATTAGTAGTTTTTAAAGTGTCAAAAAGCAATTTTCATTTCAAAATCGCAAAGTGTCTCTCTTACCTTCACTCCATTTTGAAAAAAAATTGTTGAGTATTGGCGCTTTAAAAGTAATTCAAATTTGCACATAGCTTTCTTATCATCATTCATACATTAAGAAGGCTGAAAAAAAATACATGCATGTGCATTTGCATTTCAACTACTTGGTTTGATTTAGGATAGTGCATTTAGCGTGTGCTTTATGCTCTTTGTAGAAAGATTCTTAACTTTCTTTCCTTAGTAGCTAGGATTTTCATTGCCGAAGGAAGATTAAATGTTTGTTTATCATCTTAGAATACATTTTAGGAATTGTATACACATCACGCGGTGAACTTGAAAGGCGAATTTTCAAGCAAGATCAACTTAAAATAAATTTAATGAATCTAACAACGCTTTGGAATCTAATGCACAACAGCTAGAGATCTAGGCTAGAGATGTATTCCGGCATCGTAAAACCTGGTAACTATTGTTTTTAGTGTTGGTTGGGTGATTCCTCCACTCTGAGACGGCAAGTTCCAGTACAAATTTGTGCTCCCACGTACCGTCGAGTATATATTGGGAGACCACAATAGGTTGCATCCTTTATCCTTAGGAATCCGTGCCTGCCGCCCTATCAAGGGAAATGCACTGAACACAGCATTCAGGAAGATTGACTGCCATACTGTAAAAATTATTCTGCAGTTTTGCAATTGGTTTGGTAATCCTCTCTACCTAGATCTCTAGAGAAGTCCATTTTGCTCCTTTTCAGACTCCTTAAAGGAAAAGGTCCTCTGAGCGCTTATCACTTCAGGCTCAATAAAAATCGAAGGCAACTAGAGTCATCTTTTGTTTTTTCTTGACTCTTTAAAATTGAAAAAACAAGTTGTGTCAAAGGGTCTAAAATTCATTTAATTCAAAAAACTTTTCCCTTTTATTTTGAGTTGATCAAGTAATCCGCAATCGTGGAAGAAATTCAATCAAAACCCCGTCGTTCGCAAAGACTTACGAGTCAACCATCGTTGACTCCAAAAGTGAAACCATTCCGGACGAAGCGAACTCGTTTGACCGGGTCAAAGTCCCCTAGGTTGGTTGGAGCAAGCACTCCAACATCCTCAAAGACTCCAGTTACTCCGAACATTTCTGGTATCCCTGCCTCCACAGAAGAAATTTCGCAACAGCAAAAGGACATTACAACTGATCCTAGTGTGATGGTTAACACTTCTATTCCTGAGCCGGCTCCGTCTACAGCCAATTCAGAAGGTGTTACTACCCAACCGTCTGTTGCTGCAGAACTTACATCTTCTTTGGCACCAGAAATACTTTACAAACCTGACGGTCTGCCTCTTCCTCCCGGATTCATTTCCATAAAAGAGATTGTGGAATATCCTCCATCTAGCACTCCAACGAAACTTGGAGTTGGGATCACCTTGTATCCTTCTTCATCAGAAGATATTCACCCACCATCAAAAGTTCCTAAAGAATCGCTAAGGAATCTTTTGGATAGGCTTAATATGTCTGAACAACCGTCAACATCAAGGACTGTGTTACCCGACACAGCAACAGCAGAAGCTCCTTCTTCTATTCCAACAATGTTCGTCGGCATGCCATCTGTCCCAACCAGCTTTCAATCACTGGATGGAGTCCATCCAGGGGCTATCTCGATAGTATGGATTGTTCCTGTTTGTTTGTCCAGAATTATATCTGGAATCTCTTACGTTGAGTCTCAACAAATTGATCTGTCACAACGTTAATTTGGGCAAATTGGTCCCCAAACGCAAATCATTCCTTTGAGTACTGGATTACCGTCGTATGGAGGGCCATATACCCTTTCATTACCTTCTTTAGAAGGACAACCATGCGTGAGTTCACAACAAAATTTGGGTTATGTTGGAATCACAACTAGCAGTTGGGTGCCAATCCTGTCTCAACAACCAAGAGTTGTATGCTCAATACAACAAAGTTTACCTATGACAAACATCCCCACTACACCGGTTATTGTGGCAATATCGCAAGCACAAGCTTCACCAGTTGTATGCCAACCTCAAGTTTCGCAGGTTGTAATGCAACAAACTCTTGTACCCACGACACAACCAAAATCACCAACTAGTTGAATGGCACAGGTTCAAATGGGGAACACCAACCCCCATCTTGGTCAAATAGTCAGTACTGGACAATAGCCCATGACTTCACAACCATGGCTGGTGCAATACCAACAACCGCAATTCCAGCAGGCTTACCAAGGATATGAGCAACAAGTCTTTGCAAGTAATGGACAGTCGTATCAACCATATCATAATGGTTATGCCCATCAACCTTATCAAAGTTACCAACATCAAATGCATTATGCTGGTATGCAAAGACCAACTGCTCAAACAATTTTGTCTTATCCTGGGTATGCTCAACCAAGCCTGAATCAACAGTTGCCTTTCGTGGCAGCTTTAGAGTTACCAGATCTGAGTCGACTAACAAACGATCCAATTGCCTACGCCCCTTTGTGGTCGGCGATTTCGCATAAACGTTCGTCGAATATTCCTAAATTTAATGGGAATCCAGGCGAAGACCCATCGAATCATGTGATGACCTTTCATCTATGGTGTTCATCAAACACTCTCAATGATGATTCGATTCGGCTTCGCCTCTTTCAACGCACGCTAATTGGTCCGGCAGCAAAGTGGTATATCGAATTGCCTAGAGCTTTGTTTGATAACTTCAGTACCCTAGCCACAACCATTTTAACCCATTTTCAGTTACCTATAAGGTACGAAACAGGAACTGAGCTACTTACCAATTTCAAAAAAATGACAACCACTCACATATCCGATCATATTCATGAGTGGTGACGTCGTCATCGTATGGTAAAAACATATGTTCCTGATCAACTATTGGCTGAATGGTTTATTAAGTCACTATTACCCGCTATTACAAAAGTCGTGGCAAAAGGAGGAGTCATCACTGAAGAGCAAGTTATTGCTCATGCACAATATTTGGACTTGATCTATACTTAGTCTGGCACACTCTATGATAATATCCTTGATGCTCCTAGACTAGAATTTTTCGTTCCTCTGCCTCCTAAATCAAACAAAGACTCTCATGCCAGCAATGGTGTGATAAGTACGAAAAGCACTAAAACCGAAAAGGCTACATCAAAAAAGGCCCACACGGTTTCGAGTCAAAATGCAAATGAGGAACTTCTAGCCTCAGAAGTAAATTCCATGTCGAAAGACAAAGGCAAACAACCCAAGCAGACAGGAGGCAGGAAGAGAAAATAAGGGAAGAAGAAAAACCAGGAGGACTCATCTCCTAGAAAATCTTCTACAAACCCTTTTGGGAATGGGAAACCAAAAACTCCATGTCATATATGTGACGAGGATCATTGGACCAAAGAGTGTCCATATAAAGAAGAACTTAGAAAATCTTTCAAAAGTTCAAAAGCCTTGGCTGTATTGACTGGTCCGTTTCCAAACCCAGGAACAAATCTGGTTGCTAACAAAAATGCTTCCCCATCCCAAGTGCTAATGTTGTCAGTTTCAAAGAAATTGAATGATGCTCTCATATCGACAAGGAGTAAAGATTATGGGAATCCACAGATGTTGAACAACAAGGATAATGATCAACCTAGTAGTTAAAAAACAACTTCGACTGAAGTTGTGCCACCCATCATTCCTTAATTAACAATAAAACCGCGAAAGGGAGTAGTACACAAATCGACATTTAATCCTCATGCCTGAGTAGCACAACACTATAATATAGTGGAGGATTTAGCCCAATCACCATCAGCGATGTCGACTCTTGAGGTACTACAAAATTGCCCCTCCCAAAAGCAAGCTTTATTATCAGCAATAGGTGGGGTTGACCCAATGGATTCCAATCTTGTATCTTTTAATCACAAAGGATACGACCCTCAGTTACTAGCTCAACTAGCTTTCCTCATTCAAGTGAAAGCCCTCATCAAAACTATTCATAGAATAATTATTGATGAGGGGGCATCCACATGTGTCATGTCGATGAGTTGCTGGAAAACTCTAGGGTCTCTGTCCTTGTCACGATCATCGACGACATTAAAAGCATTTGATGGACGAACATACACCCCATATGGGATACTAAGTAACTTGCAAGTCGAACTGGGGGGAAAAATAGTAGAAATCGATGTTGAAGTCATCGACGGAAACCCCGATTACAACATCCTACTGGGAAGACCCTGGATATACGCCATGGTAGTCGTTGTGTCGACCTACTTTAGGAAAATTGCATTTCCTTCCCAAGAAGGAATTACAATCATCGACCAACAAACTTTTCTCCCCAACAGTTCGCAAGTTACGGGAAGAATTCTGATGATCCATGGAAGCCCTAGCATGCTTCACAATATCGAAGTAGGCCTACTAAAAGACCCCACATTAATGGGAACCTTTACCCTACCACCTCCACAAATTTGGCGGAAGTGGCTAATGTAGGAACCTACAATATGATATCTTCCATTCAAAAGATGTCAAAAAATTATGTTAAAATGGATAATCCGTAAGTTTTTCCTCTAACCCCACTGGAAATATTATAGCAATCAATGTTTTCAGCATGGGAGGCAAACCCGCATCAACACTCATCAAGCATTTGGATAGATAGGTCTAAAGAATATGGCACCCCTTCAGATCCTTAGTCGCAAGTACACTCTACAGACGAAGGAATCATTCAATCGATGATGATTGATGGGGCACCATGGGAAGATTACCACCATCATTCCCATCTTTTGAACTGGAAAGAAGATAATTCTGACAACCTACACCATCCTTTAGTATTTGACTTTCTGACAGACACTGTAAATACGGTGGATTCTGAGAGAAACCTATCCAATATCGAAGAGACTACTACCATAAATATCTCCACTAAAAAACATATGTTGTAGAGAATATTCATGTTGGCAAATCTTGTTCTTCTTTTGAACTGGAAATATATAGCACTCTCTTTCGCGAGTTTAGATATGTCTTTGATTGGTCATATGATTAAATGTCAGGTATTGACTCGAGCATAGTTGAACACGAAATTAAGATGTATCCAGATGTCAAACCAGTACGACAACGGCTATGGCAGGTGCACCCTAAGAAAGCCGTTGCCATCAAGGCAGAAGTTGAAAAACTCCTCCATGCTGGTTTCATTTACCCCATTCCTCTGACCGATTGGGTATCGAATATTGTTCCTATGATGAAAATCACACATCCATACATGCCCCGCATTCAAATCCATACACCCGCATATACGCTATCTATTCAGTTACATCCGCATTCAGTACGCCTTCTAAGTTTGATTATTGAGATCGAACGCCAGATTCTGGTTATAGGGATGAAGTGACAGATGACCCAGAGGCAGTCCCCCGAATTAGCGTGATCCAGTTCCTGATTCTCATGAGCTAGACCCAGTTTCTGTTGATCTTGATCCAGTTATGGAAGATCTAATTCCTTCGTGCATTCCAGATCCTATTGATTCAGAACCACCATCGACAATAGGGACCAGCTTTGGGATTGATCCATAGAGGCGCTAGGTTAGGCAGGTAAGAGAGCTTTGCTCCCTGGTTCAATAAATGGATTCGGTAGCTAGCCCTTCCAAGAGTGAGGTGAGGGTTATTCGTTCAGTGTTTCATGCGTTCTCTCGATATGGCCCCTTAACCCATAGAAGAGCGTGCCAACACGATCGTACCACCAGGTGGAATACTAACATCTTTGAAACTATTAGAGTGTGCATTGATTACAGGGATGTAAATCAAGCTTGTCTGAAAGACAGCTACCCTACACCCTTTATCGACCAGATAATTGATGAATGCGCCGGATGCGAAATCTTTTCATTTATGGATGGATTTTCCGGGTATAATCAAATAAATATCTGCCCACAGGACCAGTCAAAGACTGCACTCATTTATCCATGGGGCACATTCGCATATCACAAGCTACCCTTTGGTTTGAAGAACGCAGGGGAACATTTTTAGAGAGCAATGAACTATGCTTTCCATGACATCAAAAACATCGTTCGACCATATCTCGATGATCTCCCAGCTCATTCGTGAAAGCAGACCGATCATCCGCGCCATTTGAGAGTGATATTTCTATGTTGCCGACACTAAAATATATGACTCAATCCGCACAAATGTGTGTTTTGTGTTAGTTTTAGTCGTTTACTTGGCTTCATAGTCTCAAAGGATGGGATTCGTCTCAACCCTTGCAAGGTTCAGGAAATCATTGATTTGCCTCCACCTTCAAACTTGCTTCAGATTCAGAAACTCCAAGGGAAAGCAAATTTCCTCAAGAGGTTCATTCCAAATTACTCCGAACTAGCTAAAGGTTATACTCGTCTATTGAAAAAGGAAGTACCCTTCATTTGGAGCTAGGTCACGCAAGCCTCCTTTGATGCTTTAAAGAAATCTCTAATACAAGTGTCATTAATGTATGCTCCTGATTATCAAAAAGACTTTAACCTGTATCTGGCTGCAGCAGATACGACCATAGAAATGGTTTTAGTTCAAGAAGACAATGGAATTGAACATCCTATATATTATTTAAGCTGAAACTTAAAAGATACAGAAATGAAATACTCCTACGTTGAAAAGCTCGCCCTCGCAGCTGTTCAAGCGATACAGAGATTTCGACACTATGTCCTCTTCAGGAAAACTACCATTTTATCAGATTGCAACCCCATGACTTATATATTGTCGCAACAGTTGCTGGGGGGGAAATATTCAAAATGGATAGCAATTGTACAAGAGTTTGATTTGGAATTCACTAAATCCAAATCAAAGAAAGCCCTAGTATTCGCAGAGTTACTATGCAATCTCCCATCGTCGTCTAATGATGCCACATCAGATGAAGCAATTGTGGATGAAAATTTGTTTCTGATATCTTCAAGCGATCTGTGGTACGGAGATATAATCATTTATCTCCAGACACAAACATATAGGTCTAATACCTCATCCTCCGAACAATGATGTATTCGATACCAAGCAAAAGACTACATGATCGTCAGTGATACTCTTTACCATCGTGGTATCGATACAGTTCTACGGAGGTGCCTCACCCATGAGTAGGCCGAAAAAGTCCTGAATGATTGTCATTCAAGTGCATGTGGGGGGGCATCAATCTGGTTATGCTACGACGCAAAAAAAATTGCGAGCAGGATACTTTTGGCCAACAATGTTCAAAGATTGCATAACCGTAGTTAGAAGTTTCCATGCTTGCCAAATTTTCGATAGCAAAACCAGAAAACCACGCGCACCGCTGCAACCAGTAGTAGCTGTTGGGCCAATCGCCAAATGGGGCATAGATTTCATGACATGTAACCTCACCTCAACAAGGGGCATGGGTACATCATAGTCACGGTAGACTATTTTACCAAATGGGCCGAGGCGATGCCTACATTAAACAATTGCGGCGAAATGGCTACCCTTTTCTTTTTTTAATCACATAGTCTCCAGATTTGGCGTTCCACAGGCCATAGTCACAGATCATGGATCTCATTTTCGCAATCACATGATGGTTGAGTTGGCTGCCAAATTAGGACTGTCCCACGACAGCTCTACTCCATACTATCCTCAAGCTAACAGACAAGTTGAGGCAATCAACAAAGTCCTAAAGCGCATGCTGCAAAGGATGATTGGAGTCCACAAATGGGATTGGCACCTAATCCTGTACTTGGCCTTGTGGGCATACCAGACATTGGTAAGAAATGGAACCAGGTTCACACCTTTTCAAATTGTGTACGGTTTGGAAGCAATCTTATTGGTTCAATGTGAAATCTCGTCCCTCAAACTCGCAGTCGACCTTCTCCCCGGAACCTCAGAAGAAGAGGCTCATTTCTTGGAACTAATCCAATTGGATGAAACCCATTGTGATGCAGCTTTGGCTAACGAAGCTCATAAGAAACGATTCAAAGCACAATTCGACAAGAATGTCAAACCTCTCGTCTTCTCAGAAGGTGACCTGGTCTTACTTTACGACCAGGAATCCGATAAGTTGGGAGCAGGGAAATTCAAATCATTATGGATGGGTCCCTATATTGTTAAGTGAGTATTCGCAAAAGGAGCCTATGAGTTGATGGACTATGATGGGATTCCACTGGCGCAACCTCACAACAGGTTGTACCTCAAGGGTTACTATGCTTGATTTCACGTAGTAATCCTCATGCTTTTGTTACATTTTTGTTTTCGCCAAGAGCATTTATTCTGGTCAAGTAATCCTCTTTTTGCGTTCATTGCATATGTCAAACCCACTGGAATCATTCATTGGATATGCCGACAGAGCAAGTCGTAGTTTGTGGAACCTGTCTTCTGCGGCATGGGCCATTTTCAATCCCAGCAGTGAGTTAGTAAGCTTCAAAGGAGTGTGTATTGGTCGGTCTACGAACAATATCACTGATTACAGTGCATTGATAGAACTCCTTTCTGATGCCATCACACATGGCATATGCCGACTTGTCGTCAGGCTAGACTCACAGCTCATCATTCTACAACTCACCGGCATCTATTCTATACAAAATCCAGCTATCTATCGCATGTTCCTAAGGGTCAAAATTTTGGAAAGATAGTTCAATTTCATCCAATATCAACATATTTCCAAAAGTTTAAACACATTAACAAACTCATTGGCCAATTATGTGTTAGATAGACATTTGCGACATTTATAAAAAAAAGCATCACATCAATATATGCAGCAAGATCATGTAACTTAACCATAATAAAGCTCCGAAAATCAAAAATATATTTCATAACTGTTTATAGTTTATACATAATGTTATGTAACCAAGACAAAATCGGTCAAATGACCCAAAACTCAAAATGCTAAGGGGCACCCTAGTCTAATGATGGTGGTGATAACAAGTCACCGCCTATGCAATCATGCATAAAAGCTTGGTCCATCGACTCGGCACTCCAGTAGTATGTCACTACAACCGCAGAGGTAGCTCATCGGTCCTCACATCTGGGATACCAAGGGTAAGACCCTCGATCTGGTCCTGTAGTGTTGAAGGAGTCTCGACCACATCAAGGTCGCGAAGGATAGCTCTCCCCACAGCCTCTCCTGCTGGAGCGGCCGCTGGGTCTCTAAGGCGTTCTGCTAGTCGAACTGGTCCAACATTTGCATGAGCACATGAGTTTTGATTAGTCTTGATCATAAGAATATAAGAACATTATAAAGAACAATGAACAGAGATATGGTCAGAAGAATTACCCATGGCACCCCACTGCTCGCCAACTGGCAGCACCAAATCCGGGTCACCCCGGAAATCCATACCAGCATATGGGAACCTGGCATAAACCATCTCCTGATGATCAACCCACTCAAAGAAAGTCTCAGAAAAATAAATCTGGGGTTGACCCGCATGCCAAGTCATGAGGTCAACCCATCTCTACATCCGTGGTTCAGTCGGTGGGGGTAGGCCAAGTTAAATGTACTGCGGATGCATCAGTGGGATTCTCTCCAAGGCGAAAGCGGACAAAATAGAACCATAACTAAAGTTCTTGGATCTTCCACTTTTCACCTTGGTCAATTGTTCTTTCATCACAGAGAGTACTTCATCACACCGCTTGAACACCTTCGATTCAAGGCATTCCAAAGCATAGTGCATATAAGACCTGTTAGCTATGTGAAGAGTAGAACTACCAGCCAGTCTAGCAAAAGTGAATAGAATGGTCCACAAGGGCCAGTCAGTGACATCTCAGATATTGATCTTTCAATCCGCACTCGGTCAAGATCCCTCTCTGCAGTGCCGACGAATGTACTGCCTCACGGACTCACCCCCATGGGCGGAGCTTGATAATGAGAGATGGGCACCATGCCTCGATAAATCGGTCAGAAAATAGATGTCCACGACAGTCAAGGGGATCGATTTGCCCCTAATATAGAACACTTGGTTGATAGGATCCCAGGAATTGAGGAAATATTGCAACAAACTGATTTTTTGCCTCATGCTAGAGATACGGAAAAACTTCAACAAGCCACAATTCCGCAATGCAGCTACTGTGCCCGGATCATGTAAAGCAACAGCGTCCTCTTCTTCATGCTCACATTCTTGCCATGCAACAACCATTTTTTCTCCGATGAATCCCTAAAAAACAAGCAAGAGAAGAGTCAGGATCTTCATTTGGTAAAAAACAAGCAAACATCCATGAGGAAACTGTGCAAAAACTTTCCTCCTTGCGCCCATTGCACCCGAGTAAGTGTACTGGGAGCGATGCATACTGACTAGTCAGTAAGAATGTTAGTATGCATTACACCTTTCTATTAAGGAAGGGTGCGATGGTCCCAGGGTGAGTTCTTCAAACCTTAGAGGCTCAACAGAACAAGGAAACAGGCTCAGAATCCAAAATGAAAGGCATGCAATTGAAGAGCACAAATTTAGCTCCTACCTGGTCCAAGCGGCGTCGAGAATCATCCACAGAATCTCCCAGAATCCACTGGTGAAAATTAGGGGGGAAAGCACCTCCAGATCTCCAACAAACCAAATTCAAATGAAATGGTAAAATGAGAGGTAAAAGTCACTATTAATTTACCATGCACGTAATTCAAGTAAAATAATAGTGTTCTTAACTCATTTATCGAGCATATGTTTTAATTTCTAATCTCCTTGATGAAGCAAATGAACAGGTAGTACAATCTTTGAAAGAGAAAAATGATAATGATGAATCAAAGACTCAATGACCATCATTGCGAGCAATGTTACCGTAGGGTTCAAGCTCGTTAAAAAATAAACCCCCCACGAGCAGTTTTAGCACATAGTTCAAGCTCGTTAAAAAATAAACATAAGTCATGAGCAAATGTTTCCCCTAGCATTTAATCTCATTAAAAAATGAACCGGTAAATAACCATCGTGAATGCCTTATCGCCAGCTTTTGAGCCTTGGTCGTGTTCTCATCATCACCTCCACTCTATTTTTAGCCAATAATTCACCCCCATATGATTGTTTACCCCTTCGAGGAACATCTGCAAAGAGTGATTCAATTAGCCATCCTTATGACACTGCCATGATTGGAAAATTCCAAATCTTACCTGGAATCAGGTGCTACCCGAAACCATCACTTGTTCCTCTAAAACAAGTCTTCTTTAAGCTCTTTTCACCTGGCTCGTAAAATATGAAAAGATTTCCGAGCGATTGGCCTCTTCGGCTTGTTAAAGTCATTGGAAGTGCTATCCCTCCTCTAGATTTTAATCTTTTAGGACTTGAGGGATTATTACACAAAAAGATTGAGTGCTTCTCTTGTTCGGCACGTTAAAGCTATCGAAAATTCATCCCTTTTGTATTATTTTATACTTTTTCGGACTTAAGGGATTATATGACAAAAAAGAATTGTTGGAGTCTCCTTTTCGTTTCTTTCAAACTCTCTAAAATTGAAAGGGACCAAGTTATCATTGTCGTTAAACTCGTTAAAACTGAATAGCGACAAACTCATCCAAATGGACAAGAACGAGTTTCATTGTCACTAGGCTCGCTAAAATATAGCGACAGGCTCGCCTGAAGGGCGAATTAAAGAACAAGCATATGTTATCCTCCTCAAGTTTGACAAAAATAAAGAGGTATTGGTCAACAATGACTGGGGTAAATGGGGAAGAAAACTTGAAAAAACTTTATTGGTAGCAAGTCGCTCTTGAGCATGACACTTTCCTTCTGCATCCATGCCGGGTTGGTTTGTTCCATTCATTGGGCATCACCATTGGTTCGTCACACCATCAATATTTTTGGGTTAACGCTACCAATCCATCGTGTGTGTCGCCGATATGTTCAAGAGAAGTCATTCAGACAATTCACCTGTGTCTCACCCACTGCAATACATTCATGCTCTTTTCCTTCATGACCGCCATCCTGAACACTGTATCGTCAGATTGTTTTCACCTCCAAAATAATTTGCTTCATTCCATGTCATTGATGTGGGATTCATTAATGCCCTCCTACGACGGGTCACTTCTTGTCAACATCAGCTCATTGTCCAAGAAGTTGACTTAGGAACAACCCTTTTAGTACTTTGAAGCTTGCATGCCTCAATGGCAAGTTTCTCACTTTCGGCGACAGGTTTACATCAATGGCCTTCGACCGAGAGATTTTACATGGTGTTCGATGCCAAGCCCTTTTTCACACCACATGAATTGTACTATAGTACCTTGAGGATCATTGTCATTATTGGTGATTCCTATCGCGCCTATTAACAGCTTACATCATTGGCTGGTAATCAGGCAATGTCTTTCCATGTTCAACTCTAGAACATTTTTCACATGGATCGACTTGTACTCTGAGTGAATATTGAAAGAGTTTTGAAGAACTCGGATCTAGTTTCATCCATCCAGGCTGCGATATATTCAGGAATATAAAGACATCAAGTGTACATCATTGCCGAACAGATGATCATCCAAATCAAAGGATGATGAGTCCATATCATC
>APFE030127619.1:158260-170270 GCA_000404065.3 Pinus taeda | reverse complement strand
ATATTCAGGAATATAAAGACATCAAGTGTACATCATTGCCGAACAGATGATCATCCAAATCAAAGGATGATGAGTCCATATCATCAGTCTGTCACACAGATGATTGTCTGTCCTATGTACATGAAAATGAATTTATAAAGCTGAGTATGGGAATGCTCGCCTCAGCTAGATCATGAAAAAATGTTGTCAAAATAATGTATTGTATTGTATCTTATTACAGGTCACCTCCCAGCTTGAAAAAACTTCGGATCCTCATAGTAAAGCATTTCACGCGACATCAGAAAGATTAACGACCTCATGCTTTAGGGGACAACTGTTATAGACATTTTTGGGCACTCGAACCCCAATCATAAATGTCCATAAACTGAGGGCTCCTAAGTCCCTAAAAGTGCTTCTTCATTGCTTAAAGGAACAAGGTCAACTGATTACATCATCTCCCAGAAGTTCTCCACTGAAAACTGCTCATAAATGGTCAAAACTGGACCATACTGAAAGCCCAATGCAGAGGGTGCGATTCATATCACCTTCCCAGTGTACAAGGTGCAATGCATACTGAATTGCTCCTCTGTAGGGTGCAATGGTCGTGAATGGACAAATGGCAGGGACAAAATGCGAGGTGGAAGATCATGGAATCTTCCAGGAGCTTCCCCTCTGACACTTGCCTCTCCGTTTTCGACCAGGGATGAGTAAGAGATCATCATTCTCCAAGTGGAAGTAGGAACTATCAGAAAGAGGACACTAATCAAGACCCCAGAACATGACTCACCTCCTTTTAATCATCTACATATGGATCCCTCATCTCAGAGATCCAGAGCTTGGAATTTTGTATCTTATAGAGAAGTACTGTTGGTTTTCTGGTGTACATTCATAGTGTTGGGTGATCTAAGCTTTGCTTGAGGTGAAGAAGGCCTTTCTAGCTGGAGGATGATGCTGGGTCAGAACATATGGTTGTAATCCTCTTGCTACTTTTCATATTAATAAAGTTGTTCAAGTTTTCCTCCATATTCTTGTGTACTTGTTTATATATGCATTTGTATGGTTAACACACATCTGGTCATATGTTATTTATGAATATAGATCTTTGTTCTTCGATAGTAGTATGTTGTTGTGATTCCACAGGTTCTCTTTGAAGCTAGGTAGACGAAGAAGAAGCCACGAAGCTCTATCAGGAAGGAGAGGAAATCAAGCGCAAGACTAAGGTTGGTCTCCTTGGTCCCCTTCTTATATATTTTCATAAAGGAAAACGAAAGTAGATTTTACTTGTTTGCTTCTAAGATAGCCACCCATCTTAGCGGGAATAGCAGCATCTGAGTGGACACTATTCCCGTAACAAAATGGCGACTCCACTAGGGAGCGACTAGATTGTTTGTTAGCCTATCTATCTTTATTTCTTTTATAAACTTACAGACAGAGCCTGAAGCCAAGCCAGCTAGCCTTTGAACTGCATTTGTTATACAAATGCAAAGTAGATCAATGTTGCTTTAGCCTATCTCCGGGTTTTGTTCATGAATTAAAAAACCGATCTGCAAATAGTCTAATTTCCCTAAGTGGTGGCTCTAGTAACCTATTTAGATCACCCCTATGGTTTACATATACTGAACATTACTTACTCAGCCTAAATCCCTGAACTGAATTGCAAACTATGAGTGAAAACTTATTTAAAGTCTCGCACTGGTACCATCACACCCTGCCTTCAAGGTAGACTGTATGCATTGCTCTTCCCGAGTGCAGTACGTGCGCTGCATACTGAATTCACAGTGTGACAGGTGCAATGGTCAGGGAAGGTTGACTTTACCTTCAGACTTTGGTTTTTTCTCACTGTTTTCAGTCCTATTTAGGAGTTTTGTTGTCTGTAGTCAGTGTATCTTTGTGAAAACCCCCTTCTCTTGCATTATTCTTCCTCCTTAGTGCAAATAACTATAAGTGTTTTTATGTATTGTGCACCATTTTCAATTCTCTTTTGCAAAAAAGTAGCATAGGAGAATTGTCGTTTCTGGATCTGAAAGTGTCGTAGCTGTCGTTTTCAATTTTAGAAGACAATCCCATTGTTCTTGATAGTTGATTATATAATTAGTATTTCATATGATTTGAATTAGTAGTTTTTAAAGTGTCAAAAAGCAATTTTCATTTCAAAATCGCAAAGTGTCTCTCTTACCTTCACTCCATTTTGAAAAGAAATTTTTTGAGTATTGTCGCTTTAAAAGTAATTTAGATTTGCACATAGCTTTCTTATCATCATTCATACATTAAGAAGGCTGAAAACAAATACATGCATGTGCATTTTCATTTCCATTGCTTGGTTTGATTTAGGACAATGCATTTAGCGTGTGCTCTATGCTCTTTGCAGAAAGATTCTTAACTTTCTTTCCTTAGTAGCTAGGATTTTCATTGCCGAAAGAAGATTAAACGTTTGTTTATCATCTTAGAATACATTTTAGGAATTGTATACAAATCACGTGGTGAACCTGAAAGGCGGATTTTTAAGCAAGATCAACTTAAAATAAATTTAATGAATCTAACAACGCTTTGGAACCTAACGCACAACATCTAGAGGTCTAGGCTAGAGATGTATTCTAGCATCGTAAAACCTGGTAACTGTTGTTTTCAGTGTTGGTTGGGTGATTCCTCCACTCTGAGAAGGCAAGTGCCAATATGAACTTGTGCTCCCACACACCGTCGAGTACATATTGGGAGACCATAATAGGCTGCATCCTTTATCCTTAGGAAGCCGTGTCTGCCGCCCTATCGATCGCAATGCACTGAACACAGCATTTGGGAAGATTGACTACCGTACCGTAAAATGTATTCTGTAGTTTTGCGATTGGTTTGGTAATCCTCTTTGTCTAGATCTCTATAGAAGTCCATTTTGCTCCTTTTCAGACTCCTTAAAGGAAAATGTCCTCTCAGCGCTTGTCACTTCAGGCTCAATAAAAATCGAAGGAGACTAGAGTCATCTTTTGTTTTTTCTCGACTCTTTAAAATTGAAAAAACAAGTTGTGTTAAAGCGTCTAAAATTCATTTAATTCAAAAACATTTTTCCCTTTTATTTTGAGTCGATCAAGTAATCCACAATAGTGGAAGAAAGTCAATCAAAACCCCATCGTTCACGGAGACTTACAAGTCAACCGTTGTTAACTCCGGAAGCGAAACCATTCCGAACAAAGTGAACTCGTTTGACTGGGTCAAAGTCCCCTAGGTTGGTTGGAGCAAGCACTCCAACATCCTCAGAGACTTCGGTTACTCTGAACATTTCTGGTATCCCTGCATCTACAGAAGAAATTCCGCAACAGCAAAAGGACATTACATTTCATCCTAGTGTGACGGTTAACGCTTCTATTCCTGAACCGGCTCTGTCTACAACCAATTCGGAAGGTGTTACTACCCAACTGTCTGTTGTTGCAGAACTTACATCTTCTTTGGCACCAGAAATATTTTACAGACCTGACGGTCTGCCTCTTCCTCCCAGATTGATTCCCATAGAAGAGATTGTGGAAGATCCTCCATCTAGCACTCCAACGCAACCTTGAGCTGGGATCGCCCTGTATCCTTCTTCATTAGAAGATATTCACCTGCCATCAGAAGTTCCTGAAGAATCACTGAGGAATCTTTTGGATAGGCTTAATATGTCTGAACAACTGTCAACATCAATGACTGTGTTACCCAACACAGCAACAGCAGAAGCTCCTTCTACTATTCCGACAATGTTTGTCGGCATGCCATTTGTCACAACTAGCTTTCAGTCGCTGGATGGAGTCCATCTAGGGGCTATCTCGACAGTATGGATTGTTCCTATTTGTTCGTTCGGAATTATATCTGGAATCTCTTATGTTGAGTCTCAACAAATTGATCCGTCACAAGGTCAATTTGGGCAAACTGGTCCCCAAAGGAAAATTAATCCTTTGAGTACTGGATTACCATCGTATGGAGGGTTGTATACCCTTTCATTGCCTTCCTCAGAAGGAAAACCATGCGTGAGTTCACAACAAAATTTGGGTTATGCTGGAATCACAACTAGCGATTGGGTGCCAATCCTGTCTCAACGACCAAGAGTTGTATGCTCAATATTACAAAGTTTACCTCTGACAAACATCCCCACTACACTGGCTATTATGGCAGTATCACAAGCATAAGCGTCACTAGTTGTATGCCAACCTCAAGTTTCCCAGGTTGTAATGCAACAAACTCTTGTACCCACGACACAACCACAATCACCAACTAGTGGAATGGCACAGGTTCAAACGGGGAACACCAACCCCCATCTTGGTCAAACAGTCAGTACAGGACAATAGCCCATGACTTCACAACCATGGCTGGTGCAATACCAACAACCACAATTCCAGCAGGCTTACCAAGGATATGAGCAACAAGTTTTGGCAAGTAATGGACAGTCGTATCAACCATATCATAATGGTTATGCCCATCAACCTTACCAAAGTTACCAACATCAAATTCATTATGCTGGTATGCAAAGACCGACTGCTCAAACAATTCTGTCTTATCCTAGGTATGCTCAACCAAGCCTCAACCAACAGTTGCCTTTCGTGGCAACTTTAGCGTTACCGGATCTGAATCGACTAACGAACGATCCAATTGCCTACGCCCCTTGGTGGCCGGTGATTCCGTATAAAATTCTGTCGGATATTCCTAAATTTAATGGGAATCCGAGCGAAGACCCATCGAATCATGTGATGACCTTTCATCTATGGTGTTCATCAAACACTCCCAATGATGATTCGATTCGGCTTCACCTCTTTCAGTGCACGTTAACTGGTCTGGCAACAAAGTGGTATATCGAATTACCTAGAGATTTGTTTGATAACTTCAGTACCCTAACCACAACCTTTTTAACCCATTTTCAGTTACCTATGAGGTACGAAATAGGAACTGAGCTACTTACCAATTTCAAACAAACGACAGCCACTCACATATCCGATCATATTCATGAGTGGCGACGTTGTCGTAGATGGTAAAAACATATGCTCCTGATTAGCTATTTGTTGAATGGTTTATTAAGTCACTATTGCCCGCTATTACAAAAGACGTGGCAAAGGGAGCAGTCGTCACTGAAGAGCAAGTTATTGCTCATGCATAATATCTATACTTGATCTATACTCAGTATGGCATGCTCTACGATAAAATCCTTGATCCTCCTAGACCAGAATTTTCCGTTCCTCCGTCTCCTAAATCAAACAAAGACTCTCATGCTGGCGATGGTGTGATAGGTACAACAAGCACCAAAACCGCAAAGGATACATCGAGAAAGGCCCGCACAGTTTCGAGTCAAAATGCAAATGAGGAACTTCTAACCTTGAAAGTAAATGTCGTGTCGAAAGATAAAGGCAAAGAACCCAAGAAGCCAGGAGGCAAGAAGAAAAAACAAGGGAAGAAGAAAAACCAGGAGGACTCATCTCCTAGAAAATCTTCTGCAAACCCTTCTAGGAATGGGAAACCAAAAACTCCATGTCATATATGTGACGAGGATCATTGGAATAGAGAGTGTCCATATAAAGAAGAACTTAGAAAATCATTCAAAATTTCAAAAACCTCGGCTATATTGAATGATCCGTTTCCAAACCCAGGAACAAATATGGTTGCTAGCGAAAATGCTTCCCCGTCCCAAGTGCTAATGTTGTCAGTTTCAAAGCAACTGAATGATGCTCTCATATCAACAAGGAGTAAAGATTATGGGAATCCACAGATGTTGAACAACAAGGATAATGATCAACCTATTAGTTCAACAACAACTTCGACCGAAGTTGTGCCACCCATCATCCTTGAATTAACAATAAAACCGCCAAAGGGATTAGTACACAAATCGATGTTTAATCCTCGTGCCCAAGCAGCGCAACACTATAATGTAGTGTAGGATTTAGCGCAATTGCCATCAGCGATGTCGACTCTTGAGGTACTAAAAAATTGCCCCTCCCAAAAGCAGGCTTTATTATCAGCAATAGGTGGGGTTGACCCAACGGATTCCAATCTTGTATCTTTTAATCACAAAGGATACGACCCTCAGATACCAGCTCAACTAGCTTTCCTCATTCAAGTGAAAGCCCTCAACAAAACTGTTCATAGAACAATTATTGATGAGGGGGCATCCACATGTATCATGTCAATGAGTTGCTGGAAAACTCTAGGGTCTCCGTCCTTGTCACGATCATCGACGACCTTGAAAGCATTTGATGGACGAACATACACCCCGTATGGGATACTAACTAACTTGCAAGTTGAACTGGGGGGAAAACAATGGAAATCGATGTTGAAGTCATCGACGGAAACCTCGATTACAACATCCTACTGGGAAGACCCTGGATATATGCCATGGCAGCCGTTGTGTCGACCTACTTTAGGAAAATTGCATTTCCTTCCCAAGGAGGAATTACAATCATCGACCAACAAACTTTTCTCCCCAATAGTTTTCAAGTTATTTCGATGATCCATGGAAGCCCTAGCATGCTTCACAATATTGGAGTAGGCCTACTAAAAGACCCCACATTAATGGGAACCTTTACCCTACCGCCTCCAACAAATTTGGCAGAAGTGGCTAATGTAGGAACCTGCAATATGATATCTTCCATTCAAAAGATGTCATAAAACGATGTTAAAATGGATAATCCACAAGTTTTACCTCTAACCCCACTGGAAATATTATAGAAATCAATGTTTTCAGCATGGGAGGCAAACCCGCATCAATGCTCATCAAGAGTTTGGATAGATAGGTCTAAAAGAATATGGCACCCCTTCAGATCCTTGGTCACAAGTACACTCTGCAAACGAAGGAATCATTCAATCGATGATGATTGATGGGGCACCAAGGGAAGATTACCACCATCATTCCCATCTTCTAAACTGGAAAGAAGATAACTCCAGCAACCTACACCATCCTTCAATATTTGACTTTCTGACAAATACTGTAAATACGGTGGATTCTGAGATAAACCTATCCAATATCGAAGAGACTACTACCATAAATATCTCCACCAAAACAGATGTTGTAGAGAATATTCATGTTGGTAAATCTTGTTCTTCTTGAGAACTGGAAATATATAGCACTCTCTTTCGCGAGTTTAGAGATGTCTTTTCTTGGTCATGTGATGAAATGCCAGGTATTGGCTCGAGCATAGTTGAACACGAAATTAAGATGTATCTAGATGTCAAACCAGTACGACAATGGCTATAGTAGGTGCACTCCAAGAAAGGCGTTGCCATCAAGGCAGAAGTTGAAAAACTCCTCCATGCTAGTTTCATTTACCCTATTCCTCTGACCGATTGGGTATTGAATATTGTTCCTGTGATGAAAAAACAAGGAATGATTAGAGTGTTCGTCGATTACAGGGATGTAAATCAAGCTTGTGCGAAAGAAAACTACCCTACACCCTTTATCGACCATATAATTGACGAATGCACTAGATGCGAAATCTTCTCATTTATGGATGGATTTTCCGGGTATAATCAAATAAATATCCGCCCACAGGACTAGTCGAAGACTGCATTCATTTGTCCATGGGGCACATTCGCATATCAAAAGCTACCCTTTGGTTTGAAGAACATAGTGGAAACTTTTCAGAGAGCAATGAACTATGCTTTCCATGACATAAAAAACATCGTTCAACCATATCTCGATGATCTCCCAACTCATTTGCGAAAGCGGACCGATCATCTTCGCCATTTGAGAGTGATATTTCTACATTGCCGACACTACAAGATACGACTCAATCCGCACAAATGTGTCTTTTGTGTCAGTTCTGGTCGTTTACTTGGCTTCGTAGTCTCAAAGGATGGGATTCGTCTCGACCCTTGCAAGGTTCAGGCAATCATCGATTTGCCTCCACCTTCGAACTTGCTTCGGATTCAGAAACTCCAAGGGAAAGCAAATTTCCTCAAGAGGTTCATTCCAAATTACGTCGAACTAGCTAACGGTTATACTCGTCGATTGAAAAAGGAAGTACCCTTCATTTGGGACTAGGTCGTGCAAGCCTCCTTTGATGCTTTAAAGAAATATCTAATACAAGTGTCATTAATGTATGCTCTTGATTATCAAAAAGACTTTAACCTATATCTGGCTGTAGCAGATACGACCATAGCAATGGTTTTAGTTCAAGAAGACAATGGAATTGAACATCCTATATATTATTTAAGCCGAAACTTAAAAGATACGGAAACAAAATACTCCTATGTTGAAAATCTCGCCCTCATAGCTGTTCAAGCGATACAGAGATTTCGACATTATGTCCTCTTCAGGAAAACTACCATTTTATCAGATTACAACCCCATGACTTATATATTGTCGCGACAGTTGCTGGGGGGAAAATGTTCAAAATGGATAGCAATTCTACAAGAGTTTGATTTGGAATTAAAAAAATCCAAATCAAAGAAAGCCCTAGTATTCACGGAGTTACTATGCGATCTCCCATCGTCGTCCAATGATGCCCCATCAGAAGAAGCAATCGTGGGTGAAAATTTGTTTCTGATATCTTCAAGCGATCTGTGGTACGGAGATATAATCATTTATCTACAAACACAAACATATAGGTCTAATACCTTGTGCTCCAAACAATGACGTATTCGATACCAAGAAAAAGACTACGTGATCGTCAGTGATACTCTTTACCGTCGTGGTAACGATACAGTTCTGCGAAGGTGCCTCACCCATGAGGAGGCCAAAAAAGTCATGAATGACTATCATTCAGGCGCATGTGGGGCGGCATCAATTTGGTTATGCTATGGCGCAAAAAAATTTGCAAGCAGGATACTTCTGGCCAACAATGTTCAAAGATTGCATATCCACAGTTAGAAGTTGCCATGCTTGCCAAATTTTCAATGGAAAAACCAGAAAACCAGCCACACCGCTGCAACCAGTAGTAGCTGTTGGGCCATTAGCCAAATGGGGCATAGATTTCATGACATGTAACCCCACCTCGACCAGGGGGAATGGGTACATCATAATCGCGGTAGACTATTCTACCAAATGGGCCGAGGTGATGCCTACATTAAACAACAGCGGCGAAATGACGACCCTTTTCTTTTTTTAATCACGTAGTCTCTAGATTCGGCATTCCACAGGCCATAGTCAAAGATCATGGATCGCAATTTCGCAATTACATGATGGTTGAGTTAGCTGCCAAATTAGGACTGTCCCGCAACAACTTTACTCCGTACTATCCACAAGCTAATGGACAAGTTGAGGCAATCAACAAAGTCCTAAAGTGCATGTTACAAAGGATGATCGGAGTCCACAAACGGGATTGGCACCTATTCCTTTACTCGGCCTTGTGGGCATACCGGACATCGGTAAGAAATGCAACTGGGTTCACACCTTTTCAACTTGTGTATCGTCGGGAAGCAATCTTACGATTCAATGTGAAATCTCATCCCTCAAACTCACAGTCGACCTTCTCCCTGGAATCTCAGAAGAAGAGGCTCATTTCTTGGAACTAATCCAATTGGATGAAACACGTCGTTTCTTGGAACTAATCGCATGTTCCTAAGGGTCAAAATTTTGGAAAGATAGTTCGATTTAAACCAATATCAACATATTTCCAGAAGTTTAAACACATTAACAGACTCATTGGCAAATTATGTGTTAGATAGACATTTGCGACATTTATAAAAAGAAGCATCCATCAATATATGCAGCAGGGATATGTAAAACTTAACCAAAATAAAGCTTCGAAAATCAAAAATATATTTCATAACTGTTTATAGTTTATACATAATGTTCTGTAACCAAGACAAAATCGGTCAAATGACCCAAAACTCAAAATGCTAGGGGGCACCCTAGTCTAATGATGCTAGTGATAACAAGTCACCGCTTGTGCAATCATGTGTAAAAGCCTGGTCCATCGACTCAGCACTCCAGTAGTATGTCGCTGCAACCGCAGAGGTAGCTCGTCGGTCCTCACATTTGGGATACCAAGGGTAACACCCTTGATCTGGTCCTATAGTGCTGAAAGTGTCTCGACCACATCAAGGTCGCGAAGGATAGCCCTCCCCACAGCCTCTCCTGCTGGAGCGACCGCTGGGTCTTTGCGGCGTACTTCTAGTCGAACTGGTCCAACATCTGCATGAGCACATGAGTTTTGATTAGTCTTGATCATAAGAATATAAGAACATTATAAAGAACAATGAATAGAGATATGGTCAGAAGAATTACCCATGGCACCCCACTGCTCGCCAACCGACAGCACCAAATCCGGGTCACCTCGGAAATCCATACCAACATATGGGAACCTGCCATAAACCATCTCCTAATGATTGAACCACTCGAAGAAGGTCTCAAAAAAATAAATCTGGGGCTGATTCGCATGCCGATACATGAGGTCAACCCATCTCTGCATCCATGGTTCAGTCGGTGGAGGTAGGCCAAGTGAAATGCACTGTGGCTGCATCGGTGGGATTCTCTCCAAGGTGAAAGCGGTCAAAATAGAACCATAACCGAAGTTCTTGGATCTTCCACTTTTCACCTTGGTCAATTGTTCTTTCATCACAGAGAGTACTACATCACACTAATTGAACACCTTCGGTTCAAGGCATTCCAAAGCATAGTGCATATAAGACCTGTTAGCTATGTGAAGAGTAGAACTACCAGCCAGTCTAGAAAAAGTGAACAGAATGGTCCACAACATCCGGTCAGTGACATCTCGGATATTGATCTTGCCGTCCGTACTCGGCTGAGATCCCTCTCTATAGTGCCGGTGAATGTACTCCCTCACAGACTCACCCCCATGGGTAGAGCCTGATAATGAGAGAGGGGCACCACGCCTCGATAAACCGGTCATAAAATAGATGTCCATGAAAATCAAGGGGATCGATTTGCCCCTAATCTGGAACACCTGGTTGATAGGATCCCAGGCGTTGAGGAAATATTGCAACAAACTGATTTGTTGCCTCATGCTAGAGATATGGAAAAACTTCAACAAGCCACAGTTCCACAATGCAGCTACTATTCCTGGATCATGTAAATCAACAGCATCCTCTTCTTCATGCTCGTTTTCTTGCCATGTAACAACCATTTTTGCTCCGATGAATCTCTGAAAAACAAGCAAGAGAAGAGTTAGGATCTTCATTTGGTAAAAACAGGCAAAAATCCATGAGGAAACTATGCAAAAACTTTCCTCCTTGTGCCCATCGCACCCCAGTAAGTGTACTGGGAGCGATGCATACTGACTAGTTAGTGAGAATATCAGTATGCATCACACCTTTCGATTAAGGAAGGGTGAAATGGTCCCAGGGCAAGTTCTTCAAACCCCATAGGCTCAGCAGAACAAGGAAACAGGCTCAGAATCCAAAATGAAAGGCATGCAATTGAAGAGCACAAGTTTAGCTCCTACCTAGTCCAAGCGGCGTCGAGAATCGTCCACAGAATCTCCCAGAATCCACTGGTAAAAATCAGGGGGGAAAAGCACCTCGAGAGCTCCAACAAAACAAATTCAAATGAAATGGTAAAATGAGAGGTAAAAGTCACTTTTAATTTACCATGCACATAATTCAAGTAAAAAAATAGTGTTCTTAACTCATTTATCAAGCATATGTTTTCATTTCTAATCGGTTTGATGAAGAAAATGAACAGGTAGTACAATCTTTGAAAGAACAAAATGCTAATGATGAATCAAAGACTCAATGACCATCATCACGAGCAATGTTACCACAGGGTTCAAGCTCATTAAAAAATAAACCCCCCATGATCAGTTTTAGCGCATAGTTCAAGCTCGTTAAAAAATAAACATAAGTCATGAGCAAATGTTTCCCCCAGCGTTTAAGCTCATTAAAAATTGAACCAGTCAATAACCATCGTGAATGCCTTATCGCCAGCTTTTGAGCCTTGGTCGTGTTCTCATCATCACCTCCACTCTATTTTTAGCCGATCATTCGCCCCCATATGATTGTTTACCCCTTCGAGGAACATCTACGAAGAGTGATTCAATTAGCCATCCTTGTGACACTGTCGTGATTGGAAAATTCCAAATCTTACCTGGAATCAGCTGCTACCCGAAACCATCACTCATTCCTC
>APFE030127619.1:141559-154862 GCA_000404065.3 Pinus taeda | reverse complement strand
ATATCTTGCAGTAGGAGAGAAATCCAATTGTTGCATCTATGCTCTGGGAAAGCTCCTCTTAAAGGAGAAGCACGAGATCGTGTCCGAACCAATGTGGGAATCAATCCCTCCTCATTGGGAATGACGCCAGATATTGACGTATTAAAAATGGTAAACCTCGGATTAACTATAGTCGAGGAGCCTGGGGTCACTTGTTGGTAAACCTTGGATTATGTCAAGGAGTCTTCAAGGGGATTGAGCTTGCTACTCTGCCCTTGCATGCGTATTGGATCGTAGACTGTTCCCCCAAGTATATTTGTTTATGTTGGTAACCATAGTGACCATATTCTATAGGATTCTTCCTAAGGTGACAGTGGTGGGAAGATCCCACTGTACCTGGAGCAGACGTCGGCTAGACTCACTTGGATTTTCTGGGGGTTTCTCTTCACTCGAGATGGTTTAGTGGAGAAACGTGTGCCAATATATTCATTAAGCAGGTTGCCGAGGTAACTATTCCAACTGCTATTTCTGTATTGAACTCTGCGACGTTGGATTTCATCACCAAATAGTGTTTTTAGTACGGAAAGTTACTGTTTGTGTGTGGTTTGATCTGCTAGATTCTTTAGGCATGTGATTCAATTTGTTTTGTTCTTTAGAGGCTTTAGGTGGTTTTCATTGAGATTTTACTTTGTTTTCGTGTGAAGTAGTTAAATTTTTTTAACCATGGCTGAATTACCGAGGAAGTCCCATAGACTTTGGGGCCAACCTCCTGAGTTTTCACCGAGCCAGCCTGAAGGGCTACGGGCCCTGGTAACTCCTAGAGACAGTAGAGTTGGGTCACCTGAAGAAGGAGAGTCTTCTTTGGTGGTACATCCTGATTTTCAAGCTTTAGTAGCATATTATAATCAACAGTCTGCGTCTGTTTCCGAAATTACTAGTAGTGTTTCATCTACTAGTGATATAGGTGAAGAACCTGAAATATCTGAACCTGAATCTAAAATTGCTGCTACTCCAACATTGGGGTTTAACTCTCCAACTTCAAGTGGTCCTGGTTCAACCTGGGTAGAAAGAGTAATTACCCAAAATATTCTTTCTGGACTAATAGCTATTGAAGAACTTGCTACCCCAGAAGAAAAAGAAGCCATCCCTATCCCTGAAAATTAACCTGTTATAGAGCTTAGGGAGCCTGAATCAGTCTTTTACAGTCCACCTAGGAGTAGTGCTTGGTATCTTTCATTGACTAACTTTCTGGAAAACCCGGGACTAAGTTTTTCACCACCTATTATTTCTTATCACCCAACAGCTAGGGGTTACTATCCTCCATTAAATATGTCAAGACAGTCATCCATGTTTTCTCAATCTCTGGAAGCCTTTTTGTACGGTGGTCC
The DNA here is from genome assembly GCA_000404065.3 of Pinus taeda. Taxonomy (NCBI): domain Eukaryota; kingdom Viridiplantae; phylum Streptophyta; class Pinopsida; order Pinales; family Pinaceae; genus Pinus; species Pinus taeda. The sequence goes on along the minus strand of APFE030127619.1, from coordinate 153,495 downwards.
TTATGTTCCCGCTGGGTATTAGTCACTTTCTTGTACTTTTTCGGGAGCATCTCCTCAACCTATTAAACAAGGGTTATTAACTGGAAATAATGGCACTAAACCGTTGAGTGTAGAAGATATTCTCATGATGTCAGGTACTATTCCCAATCCTCAACCTCAAGGTGGCCAGTCACCGCCTAGGGGGCAACCTAAAAATCCTCAAATATCACTTGGGGGCAACCTCAAGATACCCAATTTGCACCTAGGGGGCAACCCCAAGGTACCCAGTTTGCGCCTAGGGGGCAACCTCAAGGACAGTACATACCTACAGGATAGTACGCTCCTCAAGGTCAACCCCAGACTCAATATGTACCTCAAGGTCAACCCCAGTATCAATATGTACCTCAACGTCAACCCCAGTATCAATATGTACCTCAAAGTCAACCCCAGTATTAGTACGTGCCTTAGGGTTATCAACCCCAAGGTCAGTACCCAACCCAAGGTTACCAACCACCTTCCGATCAATCATATGTTCAAGGATCTGGAAATGTACCATTGAATTATCAACCCTACCCTCAACCCGGTTATGGTCTTCAATATTCTCAACCTGTTATGGGTCTGTACCCCGGAATGAATGTAGTGTGGGATCCATCTCAATCCCAACAGGTCTTGCAACCAAATGTACAATTGTCATCTCAAACTGGACAACCCTTGGTTTCTGGTTCACCCTAGCAACCTATCCAGTCTACTGTTCAAACTTCTGCACCTTCTGTAGTTTCTCAGCTTGGGCCTAGTACGCCTCGTACTCCACCTCAAACGACTGCTGCAACTACTGCAACTTCTGTTTCATCTACCCGACCTACTTCTGGAGTATCGACAACTCTGGTTTCTACTATTCCTGTATCTACTCCTCAGACATCTTTACCTCAGTCTGGACCCATGGTCCACACTTCGGTTCAGATGCCTGTAGGACAACCTGGTTTAAGTATGGTTGTCACCAGTCAACCTCAATTTATTCAACAACTGTACCAAGGACAATACCAATTCAGTCCTACTGTGTAGCAGCCAGTCTATAAATATCAACCGTACCCTGGGTATACATATCAACAACCTCAACAACCCCAGTAAGTTCCGGTTAATCTTGGTTTTCTAGGAGGATATAATATCCCAAATGCAATTCCAATTCCTAGTTATCCTGGATATCCTCCTCCTGGGGCTGGTCTGACGACCCAGAGTTTTAGGGACCCTAATCGTCAGTTACCGTTTATTGCAACTTTGGACTTGCCTGATTTGTCGCGCCTTAAGAATGATCCAATTAACTATCTTACATTTTGGCCACCAATGCCGAATATGTTGCCTAGTGATATTCCTAAGTTTGAAGGTAAGCCAGGAGAGGACCCGTCGAACCATGTGATGACTTATCACCTTTGGTGCGCGTCTAATTCCATTTCAGATGATTCAATCTGTTTAAGACTTTTCCAACGTACTCTAATTGGTCTTGCGGCCAAGTGGTACATTGAGTTACCACGAGCCACTTTTTATAATTTTAGTCAGTTAGCTACTTCGTTTTTAACTCATTTTCAGTTGCTAGTCAGATATGACAATGGCACAGAATTATTAACTTCGTTAAAGCAGTCAACGTCTGCTTACATTTCATATCATATTCATGAATGGAGATGTCGATGACGTTTAGTGAAAGTTTTTATCCCGGATCAGATCTTAGCCGAATGGTTTGTAAAATCTTTACTTCCCAAGATCACTGAGGATGTAGCTAAGGCCGGAGTCATTACTAAGGAGCAAGTAATTGCTCAAGCATAGTACCTTGACTTAGTATATACTCAGTCAGGTATATTACACGAGAAAATCCCCGATCTTCCCAAGCAAAATCAAATCACTGCAGCTCCTTCAGGGTCTCATGCCGCTGATGGTATGATTGGTACGGTTAATACCAAAAGTAAGAAGAAGTCTTCCAAGAATCCTTCTCCTATCATAACCTTGCCAGATTCCTCGACAGGAGATTCTTCCATGGAACTTTCCACCGATATTCATGTTGTAGATTCATCTACAGCCAAATCAAAATCTGGTGGTAAGAAGAAAGGGAAGAAGAAGAATAAAACATATAAGAATTCAAAGGACAAACCAGAAAAAGTGGAATCAACTGATGAAAAATGCAAACCTCTTTATCATTGTCTCATTCGTGATGAAGATAATTTTACAAGAGACTGCCCTCATCGTGCAGAGGTTGCGAAAATTGTCAAAGGTTCCCAAACTCCAGATGTTTTGAAGGATCCTTTTCTAAATCAAGACACTAAGATGATAGGTTCTTCCTCAAATGCCAACGAAGAACCCATACTGATGATGTCCCATGTTAGGATTGCGACTCGATCGCAAGATTATGGAAGTAAAAGTTCTGCTGATGGTAAAGAAGCAGAATCTTCTCATTCTAATCCATCAACCTCAGCTCTCGGTTCCGATCCACTACAGATCGAGAAACCTAATCCAGACTTGGTAATCAAACCGCCCGCCAAGGGTATACTTCGAAAGTTGGCTTTCAATCCACATGCGAGAGCGGCTCATAACTATAACATTATTGAAGATTTAGCTGTTTCACCTTCAGCAATGTCGGCTTTGGAAGTGCTGCAATCATGTCCAGCACAACGTAAATTACTTTTGTCGGCTATAGCAGCTGTTGACGTTCAGGACTCGAACCTTATAATTTTCGATCTAGAAAATAGTGCACCACGCTTACCTCATCAAATGGTTGTCCAAATTCCAGTGATAGTCAAAAACAGACTTGTTTATAGGACTGTGATTGATGAGGGAGCTTCAACGTGTATTATGTTGATACAGTGTTGGAGATCGCTTGGTTCTCCTTCACTAAATCAATCCCCGATGATTCTAAAGGCCTTTGATGGCCATGGGTTTCATCCTTTTGGCATTCTACAAGATTTACCTATAGGGGTTGAAGGTAAAACCATTAATCTAGATGTGGAGGTGGTTGATGCCCCTCTAGATTACAACCTTCTCTTGGGTCGTAGTTGGTCTTACGTTATGAAATATATCGTTTCATCGGTCTTTCGGCTTATAAAGTTCCCTCATAATGGAAAGATCATAACCTTAGACCAGCTGTCTTACTTTTCATCTGACCCAGCCTCTGCTGAAAGCATTCAACATGTTGGTAAAACGACTATCCCGTATAAGGATGTTGGAGTAAGACTAGTTAAAGATGCCAGTTTACTGGGAACTTTTCCTTTTCCTCCTATCAACGCATCATCTTCTATTGCAACCATTCATATGATTTCATCAGGCACCATTGTTTATGATGATCCTTGGATCATACCTTCTGAATCTGAGATAGACTCATTCGGTGATCTTATGCCTTTGAGTCTGTATGAAATTGCGTATCAGGCCGTGCGGACATTCTCCGACACATCTTCAACCAAAATTGACTTAATGAATGTGATCCATGAGGAATCACTTTCAACATCAAACTCAGATTCAATAATTTCTTCTGAACTTGTTCAAACTGATGAGTAAATTCATGAAATCCTATGTGTTGATGATTTACCATGCGAAGATCTTCATCATAGTTCTTCGTTTTTACCTGAGGGTGATCGTTTTGAAAATGATTTTTCATCAATTTTTACGACTAAATATGTCAAGGAAGCTCATAATCCAATGAAACATCCTAATTCAGAGTTAAAATTGGGAAATATTTCTCGAACTATTCCTCTTGACATTTCGGTTAAGCCTGGAATTGTTGAAAACGTTCATATAGGTGCCTCTTGTACAGAAGATGAAATTCAAACATATAAGGCCCTATTTCAAGAATTCTGTGACGTGTTTTCCTGGTCATATGAGGAAATGCCAGGCATTGACCCCGCAATTGTAGTTCATGAAATCAAAACTTACCCAGATGCTAAACCCGTCCGACAATGTTTACGTCAGATCCACCCAAGAAAAGTTGTTGCAATTAAAGCAGAAGTTGAAAAATTACTCAAAGCAGGTTTCATTTATCCGATCCTATTAACGGATTGGGTATTGAATATTGTTCCTGTTAACAAAAAGCAAGGGACAATAAGAATATGTATCGATTATAGGGACATTAATCGAGCCTGTCCAAAGGACAATTACCCAACTCCCCATATTGATCAAATCATCGATGATTGTGCCGACAGTGAAATATTCTCCTTCATGGATTGTTTTTCGGATACAATAAAATCAATATTCTACCTGCTGATCAACCAAAAATGGCTTTCATTTGTCCATGGGGGACATTTTCTTATTGCAAATTACCTTTTGGGCTTAAGAACACAGGGGAAACTTTTCAAAGGGCCATGTCTTATGCTTTTCACGATATCAAGCACATTCTGTAACCCTATCTCGATGATTTGTCTGCTCATTCATTACATCGAGCTGACCATCTCATTCATTTACACGCAATCTTTATGAGGTGTAGGCATTATCGGATTAGGTTGAATCCACACAAGTGTGTTTTCTGTATAGAGACGGGTCGGTTACTGGAGTTTGTTGTTTTGAAAGCTGGCATTCGCGTCGATCCCTCGAAGGTTGAAGCCATTATCAAATTGCCTCCTCCTTCGAGTCTTTGCCAACTCCAAAGTTTGCAAGGGAAAGAAAACTTTTTACGTCGATTCATTCCTAACTACGATGAGATCACAAAGGGTTTTACCCAGTTGTTGAAACAGAATACTCCATTCTTTTGGGATGAGATAGCTGAGAAATCTTTTGATGCACTAAAACACGCGTTGACCCATGCATCATTGTTGCATCCTCCCAGCTACAACTAGGATTACTTCTTGTATCTCGCTGCCTCCTATTCTACCATCAGAATGGTGTTAGTTCAGGAAGATGAATTCAGTACTGAACATGTGATATATTACCTTAGTTGAACTTTAAATCCAATTGATCTAAAATACTCACATGTGGAGAAATTGGCATTGGCAGCTGTTCAAACTGTCCAACGTTTTCATCATTACATTTTACTATGTAAGACTACAGTTATTTCTGATTGCAACCCTATGATCTATATTTTGACCAAGAAATTGCTGGGGGGAAAGTACTCAAAATGGATTGTCATCCTGCAGGATTTCTACTTGGAGTTTGAAAAGTCTAAGTCAAAGAAATCTTTAGCTTTTGCGGAATTAATGTGTGACTTCCCGCGTGCTGACATGGAAACTGTGGCAGAGGAGCCCATTGCAGACAAATCCTTGTTTCTAATCAGCACTTTAGATCCGTGGTATGGGGATATCATCATTTATCTCCAAACCCAATCCTTTCGGCCAGATATTTCACGATCGAAACGTTGAAAAATACGATTCCAGTCCCAACAATTCAAAGTTATTTGAGATACTCTTTATCATCATGGGGCGGACTCTGTTTTTCGATGTTGTTTGACTCATGAGGAAGTTGAAAGGGTCATAAATGACTGTCACTCTGGATCATCTGTCGGTCATATGTCTGGGTATGCCACAACCCAAAAGATATTGTGCGCTAGCTACTTCTGGCCATCTATGTTTAAAGATTGTATTATTGTGGTCCGAAAATGCCACAACTGCCAAAATGTTTATCGAAAGATGTGCGCTCCACCTACTCCTCTTCACCCTATAATTGCCGTTGGTCCTTTTTCCAAATGGGGTATCGATTTTATTACATGTAACCCTCACTCGGCTGGGGGGCATGCGTATATCATCCTTGCGATAGATTATTTTACCAAGTGGGCCAAGGCGATGCCTACATTTGAGGCAGACAGTAAAACAGCTGTGATTTTCGTGTTCAATCATATAATTGCTAGGTTTTGTGTTCCACAAGCGATTATCACTAATCATGGGTGTCATTTTCAAAATGTTATGATGACTGAACTTACAGGCCAGCTTGGCTTGCATCACGATAGTTCAACTCCTTATTATCCACAACATAATGGTCTAGTTGAAGCCATGAACAAATTTCTAGTCATCATGATCTGACGAATCATTGGGATTCATCGGTCAAATTGGCATAACATGCTATTTTCAGTGCTTTGGGCATATCGAACCTCATTAAAAAGGTGAACAAAGTTCACTCCTTTCCAACTAGTTTATGGTCTGGAAGCTATGTTACCTTTTGAGTGCGAAATCCCGTCATTGCAAATGGCGATCGAGTTACTTCCAGCCACTTCCGAAGAGGAAATACATTTTTTATACTTGGCTCAGCTAGATGAGAATCGACGCGATCCTGCATTAGCGATCGAATCTCATGCAAAACGTATTAAAGCTCAGTATGATTGAAATGTGACCCCTCGAAATTTTTCGGAAGGAGATCTAGTCTTATTGTATGATTAGGAAAATGATAAATTAGGCGCTGGAAATTCGTGCCTATGTGGCATGGTCCCTATGTTGTCAAGCGAAAGCTAGCAAAAGGGGCTTATGAATTGGTAGACTTTGATGGGGTCTCTTTAAGTAAACCCAGAAATGGTCTTTACCTGAAGAGGTATTATGCTTAAAATGAGTGTGGAGATTTTTTAGTTAGGTTAGTTTTCTTTCTAGCTGGTGTGTTTTAGATTAAAAAGTGTGCTTAGCTTAGAGAGTGTTTTTCGTCATTATTCCTGCTTATCTTGGTTTTACTCTTGATATTGCAGATGTCGACGCCTTTCCAAACATACATTGGTTTCGCTGATGGTGCTTGTCATAGTACACGGAACATTTCTTCCGTAGCTTGGGTTATTTATTCGCCCTCTGACGAGTTGGTATCTATGCATGGGGTAAGCCTCGGTCAAACAACGAACAACATTGCAAAGTATAGTGCAGTGATTGAGTTATTATCTGAATCTATTTCATTTGGGATTCGGAGTTTGATAGTGAGGTTAGATTTCGAACTCGTTGTATTACAGCTTAATAGAGTATATGCCATTAGAAATCCAGTATTATTGAGATTATTTTTGAAAATGCGTCTCTTGGAACGTGAATTTGACTATATTGAATATCAGCATATTCCAAGATCTTTAAACACATTAGCAGATGCAATTACTTCTCAAATGTTAAGTAGACATTTGCAATAATCATACAAGTAAATTTAAAAAAAAACATTCCGTAACATGTTTAACAAGATAAGCCAGTAATAGTGATATAGTATAATATAGGAGTGTGTCAAAATATACATTGTCCTCGATCATAGGTTGAAAAACACCTTATGATCAGCAAAAATGATAAGTACAAAAAGCAAAATGTCATATGTGACTACAATAGGCGATCATCCTATCACTGGTGATGGTCTCGATAAGAAACCACTGCACGGGCCACCTTACAAAGGAACCTCCTAAAATGTCCTGGGACCCCAATCACATGGCGCTGAAGTCGACGAGGAATATCATCTATGCTGGTCTCCAGAATGTCCCCTATCAAGCGCTCTAGATGGCTCTCCAACTCGGCCAAAGTCTCTACTAATTCGTCCTGTGGGGCTGGTGCCACTGCAGCTGGTTGTTTCCTCTCGTAAGGCCGAAGAGTGACTGGTCGCCGTGGGCCTGCATCTACATTTAAAAATTTTACTATCAATTTTTGGATGAGATAAAAAACAAAAAAAATTAAATTAGGAAAATGTTGAAAACGATTTTACCTGAGTCATCCCATTGCTCTCCTGGTGGAAGAGCCATGTCTGGGTCACTGCGAAAATCTACCCCAGCATAAGGAAAGTCCTAGATAGCAAAAACATGGTTCTCCAACCATCAGAAATACTCAAGTTTGAATCGAATGACCTCTGTCCCCTCATCAAGATGACGGGCCATAACTATAACTCATCGCATCAGTTTGGGCTCTCGAGGATGTCTAGCTCCAACAGTGAGGTGTTGTGGGACCAAAATTGGGACCCTCTCCAGACCAAAGCTCACAACTATAGCACCCTATCCAAAGGTCTTCAGCTGTCCATTCTTGGCCCTGGTCAGTTGGCCTTTTACATTAGCCAACACAGCATCGCACCAGTTGAAAATGGTGCCTCGAAAGTAGTCAACTACCATCCGCTTCTGGGATCCAGTGGCTATATGTACTGTTGTGCTACCACAAAGTCTGGTAACTGTAAACGCAATGACCATGAGTTCAGGATGGGATATGGTTTTGATATCTATCCCTTTGTCTTTGTTCTAGACATTGCAGTACTCTAGCCGGAGGCTATCGACAGACTGGCCACCTACCCTAGTCCCAAATAGAGTCAAATGTTCACCTCTCTTAGGCAAACCGGTCAAAAAGTATATGTCTGCTAGCTCTATTTCGAGCTGGTGACCACCAATGAAGAAGCACTGGTCCTATATGCTCCCTATCCACCAGCCACTGCAGAAAGTCCACCTAGGCCCTCATGCCAGGTATGGCCCAAAATTTGTATAAGCCACATGCCTTCAATGCATCAATCGAATGTTGATGATTCATCACAACAAGATCTACATCCTCATGCTCCCGTTCTCACCAATCAAGCATGATGTTTACCCTACATTAAGTTAAAAGGCAAATTAGAACATATGAAATTGAAATTTTTGGGTGGATTTTGAGTTTATTAGGTTTTAAAAACCTTTTCGCGAGGTACGCACCCTCTGGTTAGAGACAGTGTGTGAGGCTCGCACCTTACCTTCACGGCAGGTGCGTACCCCTGACTTTTTTCCCACGGCAAAAAACTCAGGGTACGCGGGTCACCTGTGGTACACCCGCGGGCCCCCGCGCGCGGATTTTTGAACCTAAAAGCTCCTAAAAAATGAAATAAACCCCTAAAAAAGAATTTGAGATGGATGAAATTTAAGAGTAGGATGATGTGGATTACCTGGAGGAGACGGTGTTCGATTCCGATGGACGGATTTTCCGCAATCTTCACGGGAAGTTTCTGACCAAAAGCCCTTTTTTCTCACCCAAATCTCAAATGGTAAAAATGAATTGACGAAAGCCCTTTTTATAAGTTTTTTGAATAAATAAATTGCAAATTTGTTTATGTTTCCCTTTGAAAAGGTAATTTTTGCAACATTTTTATCCATTTTAAATAGGTATGAGTAATGTTTGGTTTTTTGTTCAGGATAACGGATTTTTCAGGAGAAATCAGTCATTTTCAATGAAAAAACATTAGAGTCACCTTTAAGCTCTTTTCTGACTCCTAAAACATGAAAATATTGCCGAGTTTTTCTTTTTAAGCTTGTTAAAATGGAACTAAAAAGACGGTCCTCTTACAGCCCTTTTCTGATCGTAAAAACATGAAAAGATTGCCGGATTTTTGTCGTTTCAAATTCGATATTGGTCATAAAACGACGTGTCATTGGTCGCTTTTTTTACTTTTTTGGATTAGAGGCACTAATTATGAAAAGTACCCCTCGGTCGTAAAGATCAAGCTATTCTCTCAAGTACTATTTTATACTTTTTTGGGCTTGGGAGACACAAATTTACGAAAAAGGTCAACCCTGGAGTCTTCTTAAGTTTTTTCAGACTCTCTAAAATTGAAAAACACTGAGTTTCTCCTATACTGGACTCGTTAAATTTTGACAATAAAGGACCTGTTCAATTACAAACAGGAACGGACCACTCCTTCCTAGGGTTTGAATTTAAACTAAGTTGGACTCATCCAAAGGATGATCTTATAATCAAGCAAATGTTATCCTCCTCAAGCTTGTAAAAACTAAAGATGTACTTGCTAGAAATGGTGGGGGAAAAGAGAGAAAAATGAGCATGTTTGTCATACTTTGTAACCACTCTTGAACACGACACTTTTATTCACTTGGGTTGGGAAATCCTTTGCCTAACAGTTGATCAAACCACATTGAAAGTCTTCAGCCGGTTTCTGGGTATTAACTTTGGGTCAATTGTCACCAAACCATCTGTTGTGTCAGTATGTGTTCAAGAGGTCAGTGCAAATAAGCCATTCATCTACAAAATATCTGTCATCCATATTGACCATCCCTGAGTCAGTCCTTGCAACTAAATTTCTTCAAACTTGATCTATGATTTCGCGTTGTAGGCTTGCCTATGACGGATCGCTTTCTATCGACATCAGCTCTTTATCTAGAAAGATGATCTAGAAATCGCCAGTACCTTGGGATCTGCATGCGTCAATGGCAAGTTTCTCGCCTTCAACGATAGGTTGCATCATTGACCTTCGATCAAAGGATTCCGTGACATGTTCGACATCAATACATCTAATCACATCTCATGGATTGTATTGAGTACTTTGAGAACCATTGAAATTATTGGTGGTTTCTCTCACACTTGTTAAAAGTTTACATCATTGACTGGTAATCAAGTGGTTTCTACCATGTTCGACTTCGACACATTCATTCACATGGATAGAATTGTACTATTTCAAGAAGTAGAAATGAAGACCCTGGATCTAGTTTCCACCATCCAGGCTGCGAGGAATTTTGTATTCATTATACTGTAGACTATTCATAAACAGATGGTTGTGTCCATACTGTGTCTACATGTGTCTATACTTGTGATGTATTACAAGATCGTTCCTATATCAGAGCAGTAGTCAGTTTTCTAGTTAGTTTTGATTTGAGTATGGGAATGCCTACCTCAGCGATGATATGATCTCATATATATATATTTTTCATTTGAATGTTTTTACAGGTTCCAACCGGGCTCTCCGCAAGATGATCCTCGAAATGATAAAGTACTTCACTCTTCCTAAATGATAAATGAAATCCTCATCTACTACCGACTTCGCACTTTAGGGGGCAATCTGTTACACAAAAATATCGTCACCATGACTATTTGCAGTTAGTATGGGTTTATCATCACTTATATTGTCCTCCTAAGCAAGTCTCAGACCTCAGCTCTTCATGTCAAGCTTTGAAAAAGAGAGAAAGACATTAAAATCAATAAAGCTCTAGTTCCGCACTTTCTCTCACTTTTACCTGTGGGCCCGCACCCTTTGTTCATGTTACCTGCATATCTGCATGCTCTGTCTGTAAAGGGGTGGGTGTGTACCCCTGTGAAAGTCAAAAAGGCGCAAGTTTATTCTAAGAAACTCACTTTGGGTTAATTCTAGATTATTCTAGAAGGAATTTTGATGTGGACTGTTCGCTCCAAGATGGTTCATGCATCCCAAAAGAGAAGGAACTAATCCCTTGATAAGAGGAGTTATCCCTTTGAAGGAGGGCTTTATCCCTTTGAAGGAGGACCTAGTAAATTCCCTCCATTGCACTATAAATTAAGGCATTGGGCTGGTTGCTAGAGAGGTTAGAAGCTGAACATTTTTAAGGGTAAATGCTAATGGAATTGAGACTTCCTAGTTAAGCTTGAGAGGAGGGACCACATACCTTTTGGCTTCATTGGGAAGTGAGTGAAACTTGTCAAAGAAGAGGAGACTTCTTGTTGGACCCTGGGAGGAGCTTGTACAACATCAAGGCATAGGTCATAAAGTTCTTCTTTGATTTGAATTAATACAATTAGATTCATTTTTCTCAACAAATTGTCTTATGTGGTTTGTTTCATAAATTCCTTGATCATTATGATGGATATGCTTTATGACATTGGATTTTTAGGTGCTATTTAATTTGTTTGCTTGTTTGTGTTTGCAGACTTGCTACAAGGGAGCTCATTTAGATCAAAGGAGCGAGGCTTCCACAAACTTTCATTGGACCCAAGGTAGGCCTAAAACACCTGTTTGCCTTTGTTTTTAATTGCATATTTAGAGAAAGATAGTTTTTGATTGGCTTTCTTGTCACTAGATATCTTTAGATACTAGGGAGGTCGATCTTGTCTGCAACCTCGACTCATTCCGTGTGACACCAAGAAGTTGACTTAGGAAGAACCCTTTCAGTACTTTCAAGCTTGCATGCCTCAATGGCAAGTTTCTCACTTTCGGCGACAGGTTTACATCAATGGCCTTCTACCGAGAGATTTTACGTGGTGTTCGATGCCAAGTCCTTTTTCACACCACGTGAATTGTACTGTAGTACCTTGAGGATCATTGTCATTATTGGTGATTCCTCTCGT
>APFE030127619.1:127418-141481 GCA_000404065.3 Pinus taeda | reverse complement strand
TTAACAGCTTACATCATTGGCTGGTAATCAGGTGATGTCTTTCCATGTTTGACTCCAGAACATTTTTCACATGGATCGACTTGTACTCCGAGTGAAGATTGAACGAGTTTTGAAGACCCTAGATCTAGTTTCATCCATCCAGGTTGTGATATATTCAGGAATATAAAGACATCAAGTGTACATCATTGTCGAACAGATGATCATCCAAATCAAAGGATGATGAGTCCATAACATTAGTCTGTCACACAGACGATTGTTTGTCATATGTACATGAAAATGAATTTATAAAGCTGAGCATGGGAATGCACGCCTCAGCTAGATCATGAAATTTTTTTGTCAAAATAATGTATTGTATTGTATCTTATTACAGAATTCCTCCCAGCTTGAAAAAACTTCGGATCCTCATAGTAAAACATTTCACCCGACGTCAGAAAGATTAACGACCTCATGCTTGAGGGGGCAACTGTTATAGACATTTTTGGGCACTTCAAACCCAATCATAAATTTCCATAAACTGAGGGCTCCTAAGTCCCTAAAAGTGTTGCTTCACTGCCTAAAGGAACAAGGTCAGCTGATTACATCATCTCCTAGAAGTTCTCCACTGAAAACTACTCATAAATGGTCAAAAATGTACCATACTGAAAGCCCAGTGCAGAGGGTGCGATGCATATCACCTTCCCAGTGTACAAGGTGCAATGCATACTGAATTTCTCCTTTGTAGGGTGCGATGGTCAGGAATGGTCAGGAATGGACAAATGGAAGGGACAAAATGTGAGGTGGAAGATCATGGAATCTTCCAGAAGCTTCCCCTCTGACACTTGCCTCTCTGTTTTCGACCAGGGATGAGTAAGAGATCATCATTCTCCAAGTGGAAGCAGGAACTATCAGAGAGAGGACACTAATCAAGATCCCAGAAGATGACTCACCTCTCTGTAATCATCTATATATGGATCCCTCATCACAGAGATCCAGAGGCTGGAATTTTGTATCTTATAGAGAAGTGTTCTTGGTTTTCTGGTGTACATTCATAGTGTTGGGTGATCTAAGCTTTGCTTGAGGTGAAGAAGGGCTTTCTAGTTGGAGGATGATGCTGGGTTAGAACATATGGTTGTAATCCTCTTACTACTTTTAATCTTCATAAAGCTATTCAATTTTTCCTCCATATTCTTGTGTACTTGTTTATATATGCATTTGTATGGTTAACATACATCTGGTCCTGTGTTATTTACGAATATAGATCTTTGTTCTTCGATAGTAGTATGTTGTTGTGATTCCACAGGTGCTCTTTGAAGCTGGGCAGAGGAAGAAGAAGTCGTGAAGCTCTATCAGGAAGGAGAGGAAATCAAGCGCAAGACTAAGGTTGGTCTCCTTGGTCCCCTTCTTGTCTATTTTCATAAAGGAAAATGAAAGTAGACTTTACTTGTTTGTTTCTAAGATAGCCACCCATCTTAGTGTGAATAGTAGCATCCGAGTGGACACTATTCCCGGTAACAAAATGGCGACTCCACTGGGGAGCGATTAGATTGTTTCTTAGCCTATCTATCTTTGTTTCTTTTATAAACTTACAGACGGAGCCTGGAGCCAAGCCAGCTAGCCTTTGAACTGCATTTTTTATACAAATGCAAAGTAGATCAATGTTGCTTCAGTCTCTCTCTAGGTTTTGTTTAAGAATTAAACAATCGATCTGCAAACAGTCTAATTGACCTAATTGGTGGCTCTAGTAACCTCTTTAGATCACCCCTGTGTTTTACATATAATGAACATTACTTACTCGGCCTAAATCCCTGAACTGAATTGCAAACTGTGAGTGAAAAACTATTTAAAGTCTCGCACTAGTACCATCACACCCTACCTTCAAGGCAGAATATATGCTTTGCACTTCTTGAGTGTAGTAGGTGCGCTGCATACTGAATTCACAGTGTGACAGGTGCGATGGTCAGGGAAGGTTGACTTTACCTTCATACTGTGGTTTTGTCTCACTGTTTTCAGTCCTACTCAGGAGTTTTGTTGTCTGTAGTCAACGTATCTCTGTGAAAAACCCCTTCTCTTGCATTATTCTGCCTCCTTAGTGCAAAGAACTGTAAGTGTTTTTATGTATTGTGCACCATTTTCAGTTCTCTTTTGCAAAAAAGTAGCATAATCGAACTATCATTTATGGATCTAAAAGTGTCGTAGCTGTCTTTTTCAGTTTTAGAAGACAATCCCATTTTTCTTGATAGTCGATTCTACAGTTACTATTGCATATGATCTGAATTAGTAGTTTTTAAAATGTTGAAAAGCAATTTTCATTTCAAAATCGCAAAGTGTCTCCCTTACCTTCACTCCATTTTGAAAAGAAATTTGTTGAGTATTGTCACTTTAAAAGTAATTCAGATTTGCACATAGCTTTCTTATCATCATTCATACATTAAGAAGGTTGAAAGCAAATACATGCATGTGCATTCTCATTTCGACTTCTTGGTTTGATTTAGGACAGTGCATTTAGCCTGTGCTCTATCCTCTTTGTAGAAAGATTCTTAACTTTCTTTCCTTAGTAGCTAGGATTTTCATTGCCGAAAGAAGATTAAACGTTTGTTTATCATCTTAGACTGCATTTTAGGAATTGTATACACATCACGTGGTGAACCTGAAAGGAAAATTGTTAAGCAAGATCAACTTAAAATAAATTTAATGAATCTAACAACGCTTTGGAACCTAACGCACAACATCTAGAGGTTTAGGCTAGAGACGTATTTAGGCGTCGTAAAACCCGGTAACTATTGTTTTCAATGTTGGTTGGGTGATTCCTCCACTCTGAGACGGCAAGTGCCAGTGCGGACTTGTGCTCCCACATACCATCGAGTATATATTGGGAGACCACAATAGGCTGCATCCTTTATCCTTAGGAAGTCGTGTCTTCTGCCCTATCAATCGCAATGCACTGAGCACAGCATTCGGGAAGATTGATTGCCGTACCATAAAAAGTATTCTACAGTTTTGCAATTGGTTTGGTAATCCTCTCTGCCTAGATCTCCAGAGAATTCCATTTGCTCCTTTTCAGACTCCTTAAAGGAAAAGGTCCTCTGAGTGCTTATCACTTCAGGCTCAGTAAAAATCGAAGGTGACTAGAGTCATCTTTTGTTTTTTCTCGACTCTTTAAAATTGAAAAAACAAGTTGTGTCAAAGTGTCTAAAATTCATTTAATTTGAAAAATTGTTTCCCTTTTATTTTGCATTGATCAAGTAATCTGCAATCGTGGAAGAAATTCAATCAAGACCCCATCATTCGCGGAGACTTACGAGTCAACCATCATTGACTCCAGAAGCGAAACCATTCCGGACGAAGCGAACTCGTTTGACTGGGTCAAAGTCCCCTAGGTTGGTTGGAGCAAGCATTCCAACATCCTCACAGACTCCGGTTACTCTGAACATTTCTGGTATCCCTGCCTCTACAGAAGAAATTCCGCAACAACAAAAGGACATTACAACTAATCCTAGTGTGACGATTAACACTTCTATTCCTGAACCGGCTCTGTCTACAGCCAATTCGGAAGGTGTTACTACCCAACCATCTGTTGCTGCAGAACTTACATCTTCTTCGGCACCAAAAATATTTTATGGACTTGACGGTCTGCCTCTTCCTCCCAGACTGATTGCCATAGAAGAGATTGTGGAAGATCCTCCATCTAGCACTCCAATGCAACTTGGAGCTGGGATCGCCCTGTATCCTTCTTCATCAGAAGATATTTACCCGCCATCGGAAGTTCCTGAAGAATCGCTGAGGAATCTTTTGGATAGGCTTAATATGTCTGAACAACCGTCAACATCAAGGACTGTGTTACCCAACATAGCAACAACAAAAGCTCCTTCTGTTGTTTCGATAATGTTCGTCGTCATGCCATCTGTCCCAACTAGCTTTCAATCGCTAGATGGAGTCCATCCAGGGGCTATATCGACAGTATGGACTATTCCCTTTTGTTCGTCCGGAATTATATCTGGAATCTCTTATGTTGAGTCTCAACAAATTGATCCGTCACTAGGTCAATTTGGGAAAACTGGTCCCCAAAGGCAAATCATTCCTTTGAGTACTGGATTATCGTTGTATGGAAGGTTGTATACCCTTTCATTGCCTTCCTCGGAAGGACAACCATGCGTGAGTTCACAACAAAATTTGGGTTATGCTGGAATCACAACTAGCGGTTGCGTGCCAATCCTGCCTCAACAACTAAGAGTTGTATGCTCAATACAACAAAGTTTACCTATGACAACCATCCCCACTACACCGGCTATTGTGGCAGTATCGCAAGCATAAGCATCACCATTTGTATGCCAACCTCAAGTTTCACAGGTTTTACAACAAACTCTTGTACCCACGACACAACCACAATCACCAACTAGTGGAATGGCACAGGTTCAAACGGGGAACACCAACCCCCATCTTGGTCAAACAGTCAATACTGGACAACAGCCCATGACTTCAAAACCATGGCTGGTACAATACCAACAACTGCAATTCCAGCAGGCTTACCAAGGATATGAGCAACAAGTCCTTGCAAGTAATGGACAGCCGTATCAACCATATCATAATGGTTATGCCCATCAACCTTACCAAAGTTACCAACATCAAATGCATTATGCTGGTATGCAAAGACTGACTGTTCAAACAATTCTGTCTTATCCTAGGTATTCTCAACCAAGCTTGAATCAACAGTTGCCTTTCGTGGCAACTTTAGAGGTATCGGATCTGAGTCGACTAACGAACGATCCAATTGCCTACACCCCTTGGTGGTCGGCGATTCTGCATAAACTTCCATTGGATATTCCTAAATTTAATGGGAATGCGGGCAAAGACCCATCGAATCATGTCATGACCTTTCATCTATGGTGTTCATCAAACACTCTCAATGATGATTCGATTCGGCTTTGCCTCTTTCAGCGCACGTTAACTGGTTCGACAGCAAAGTGGTATATCAAACTGCCTAGAGATTCCTTTGATAACTTCAATACCCTAGCCACAACCTTTTTAACCCATTTTCAGTTACCTATAAGGTACGAAACAGGAACTAATCTACTTACCAATTTCAAACAAATGAAAACCACTCACATATCCGATCATATTCATGAGTGGCGACGTCGTCGTAAAATGGTAAAAACATATGTTCATGATCAGCTATTGGCTGAATGGTTTATTAAGTCACTATTACCCGCTATGAAAGAAGACATGGCAAAGGGAGGAGTTGTCACTGAATAGCAAGTTATTTCTCGTGCACAATATCTAGACTTGATCTATACTCAGTCTGGCACGCTCTACGATAAAATCCCTGATGTTCCTAGACCAGAATTTCTCGTTCCTCCGCCTCCTAAATCAAACAAAGACTCTCATGCCGGTGATGGTGTGATAGGTACGACAAGCACTAAAACCACAAAGGCTACATCGAAAAAGGCCCACATGGTTTTCGAGTCAAAATGAAAATGAGGAACATCTAGCCTCAGAAGTAAATGTCGTGTCGAAAGACAAAGGCAAAGAACCCAAGCAGCCAGGAGGCAAGAAGAAAAAACAAGGGAAGAAGAAAAACCAGAAGGACTCATCTCCTAGAAAATCTTCTGCAAACCCTTCTAGGAATGGGAAACCAAAAACTCCATGTCATATATGTGATGAGGATCATTGGAGCAGAGAGCGTCCATATAAAGAATAACTTAGAAAATATTTCAGAAGTTCAAAAACCTCGGTTGTATTGACTGATCCGTTTCCAAACCCAGGAACAAATCTGGTTGCTAGCGAAAATGCTTCCCCATCCCAAGTGCTAATGTTTTCAATTTCAAAGCAACTGAATGATGCTCTCATATGGACAAGGAGTAAAGATTACGGGAATCCACAAATGTTGAACAACAAGGATAATGATCAACCTAGTAGTTCAACAACAACTTCGACCGAAGTTGTGCCACCAATCATTCCTGAATTAACAATAAAACCGCCAAAGGGAGTAGTACACAAATCGACATTTAATCCTCGTGCCCGAGCAGCTCAACACTATAATATAGTGGAGGATTTAGCCCAATCACCATCAGCGATGTCGACTCTTGAGGTGCTACAAAATTGTCCCTCCAAAAGCAGCCTTTATTATCAGCAATAGGTGGGGTTGACCCAACGGATTCCAATCTTGTATCTTTTAATCACAAAGGATACGACCCTTAATTACCAGCTCAACTAGCTTTCCTCATTCAAGTGAAAGCCCTCAACAAAACTGTTCATAGAAAAATTATTGATGAGGGGGCATCCACATGTATCATGTCGATGAGTTGCTGGAAAACTCTAGGGTCTTCGTCCTTGTCGCGATCATCAAGGACATTGAAAGCATTTGATGGATGAACATACACCCCGTATGGGAGACTAAGTAACTTGCAAGTCGAACTGGGGGGAAAAATAGTAGAAATCGATGTTGAAGTCATCAACGGAAACCTCGATTACAACATCCTACTGGGAAGACCCTGGATATACGCCATGGCAGCCGTTGTGTCGACCTACTTTAGGAAAATTGCATTTTCCTTCCCAAGGAGGAATTACAATCATCGACCAACAAACGTTTCTCCCCAACAGTTTGCAAGTTACGGGAAGCATTCTGATGATCCATGGAAGCCCTAGCATGCTTCACAATATCGGAGTAGGTCTACTAAAAGACCCCACAGTAATGTGAACCTTTACCCTACCGCCTCCAACAAATTTGGCGGAAGTGGCTAATTTAGGAACCTGCAATATGATATCTTCCATTCAAAAGATGTCAGAAAACGATGTTAAAATGGATAATCCACAAGTTTTGTCTCTAACCCCACTGGAAATATTATAGCAATCAATGTTTTCAGCATGGGAGGAAAACCCGCATCAATGCTCATCAAGCGTTTGGGTAGAGGGGTCTAAAGAATATGGCACCCCTTCAGATCCTTGGTCGTAAGTACACTCTACAGATGAAGGAACCATTCAATTGATGATGATTGATGGGGCACCATGGGAAGATTACCACCATCGTTCCCATCTTCTGAACTGGAAAGAAGATAATTCCAGAAACCTACACCATCCTTCAGTATTTGACTTTCTGACAAATATTGTAAATACGATGGATCCCGAGAGAAACCTATCCAATATCGAAGAGACTACTGCCATAAATTTCTCCACAAAAGCAGATGTTGTAGAGGATATTCATGTTGGAAAATCTTGTTCTTCTTCATAACTGGAAATATATAGCACTCTCTTTTGCAAGTTTAGAGATTTCTTTGCTTGGTCATATGATGAAATGCCAGGTATTGACTTGAGCATAGTTGAACACGAAATTAAGATGTATCCAGATGTCAAACCAGTACGACAATGGCTACGACAAGTGCACCCCAAGAAAGCTGTTGCCATCAAGGCAGAAGTTGAAAAACTCCTCCATGCTGGTTTCATTTACCCTATTCCTCTGACCGATTGGGTATCAAATATTTTTCCTGTGATGAAAAAACAAGGAACGATTAGAGTGTGAGTCAATTACAGGGATGTAAATCAAGCTTGTCCGAAAGACAGCTACCCTACACTCTTTATCGACCAAATAATTGACGAATGCACTAGATGCGAAATCTTCTCATTTATGGATGGATTTTCCGGGTATAATCAAATAAACATCTGCCCACAGGACCGGTTGAAGACTGCATTCATTTGTTCATGGGGCACTTTCGCATATCACAAGCTACCCTTTGGTTTGAAGAACACATGGGAAACTTTTCAGAGAGCAATGAACTATGCTTTCCATGACATCAAAAACATCATTCAACCATATCTCGATGATCTCCTAGCTCATTTGTGAAATTGGAACAATCATCCGCGCCATTTGAGAGCGATATTTCTACGTTGCCGACACTACAAGATACGACTCAATCCGCACAAATGTGTGTTTTGTGTTAGTTCTGGTCATTTACTTGGCTTCGTAGTCTCAAAGGATGGGATTCGTCTCGACCCTTGCAAGGTTCAGGGAATCATCGATTTGCCTCCACCTTCGAACTTGCTAAAGGTTATACTCGTCTATTGAAAAAGGAAGTACCCTTCGTTTGGGACCAAGTCGCGCAAGCCTCCTTTGATGCTTTAATGAAATCTCTAATACAAGCGTCATTAATGTATGCTCCTGATTATCAAAAAGACTTTAACCTGTATCTGGCTGCAATAGATACGACCATAGCAATGGTTTTACTTCAAGAAGACAATGGAATTGAACATCCTATATATTATTTAAGCCAAAACTTAAAATATACAGAAATGAAATACTCCTACATTGAAAATCTTGCCCTCGTAACTGTTCAAGTGATACAGAGATTTCGACACTACATCCCCTTCAAGAAAACTACCATTTTATCAGATTGCAACCCCATGACTTAGATATTGTCGCGACAGTTGCTGGGGGGCAAATATTCAAAATGGATAGAAATTCTACAAGAGTTTGATTTGGAATTCAAAAAATTCAAATCAAAGAAAGCCCTAATATTCGTAGAGTTACTATGCGATCTCCCATCGTCGTCCAATGATGCCACATCAGAAGAAGCAATCGTGGATGAAAATTTGTTTATGATATCTTCAAGTGATCCATGGTATGGAGATATAATCATTTATCTCTAGACATAAACATATAGGTCTAATACCTCGTGCTCCGAACAACGACATATTTGATACCAAGCAAAAGACTACGTGATCATCGGTGATACTCTTTATCTTCATGGTATCAATATAGTTCTGCGGAGGTGCCTCACCCATGAGGAGGCCGAAAAAGTCCTGAATGATTGTCATTCAGGCGCATGTGGGGGGGCATCAATCTGGTTATGCTATGGTGCAGAAAATTTTGTGAGCAAGATACTTCTGGCCAAAAATGTTCAAAAATTGAATAACCGTAGTTAGAAGTTGTCATGCTTGCCAAATTTTCGATAGCAAAACTAGAAAACCACCCACATCGCTGGAACCAGTAGTAGTTGTTGGGCCATTCGCCAAATGGGGCATAAATTTCATGACATGTAACCCCACCTCAGGTGGGGGGCATGGGTACATCATAGTCGCGGTAGACTATTTTACCAAATGGGCCGAGGCGATGCCTACATTAAACAACAGCAGTGAAACGGCTGCCCTTTTCTTTTTTTAATCACGTAGTCTCCAGATTTGGCGTTCCATAGGCCATAGTCACAGATCATGGATCGCATTTTCCTAATAACATCATGGTTGAGTTGGCTGCCAAGTTAGGACTATCCCACAACAGCTCTACTCCGTACTATCTGCAAGCTAACAGACAAGTTGAGGAAATCAACAAAATCCTAAAGCGCATGCTGCAAAGGATGATCAGAGTCCGCAAATGGGATTGGCACCTAATCCCGTACTCGGCCTTGTGGGCATACCGGACATCGGTAAGAAGTGCAACTGGGTTCACACCTTTTCAACTTGTGTATGGTCTGGAAGCAATCTTATTTGTTGCCTCATGCTAGAGACATGGAAAAACTTCAACAAGCCACAGTTCCGCAATGCAGCTACTATGCCCGGATCATATAAAGCAACAGCGTCCTCTTCTTCATGCTCGAGTTCTTGCCATGTAACAACCATTTTTTCTACGATGAATCTCTGAAAAAAAAGCAAGAGAAGATTCAGGATCTTCATTTGGTAAAAAACAGGCAAAAATCCATGAGGAAACTGTGCAAAAACTTTCCTCCTTGTGCCCATCGCACCCCAATAGGTGTACTAGGAGCGATGCATGCTAACTAGTCAGTGAGAAGATCAGTATGCATCGCACCTTTCGATTAAGGAAGGGTGTGATGGTCCCAGGGCGAGTTATTCAAACCCAGAGGCTCAACAGAACAAGGAAACAGGCTTCGAATCCAAAATGAAAGGCATGCAATTGAAGAGCACAAGTTTAGCTCCTACCTGGTCCAAGCGGCGTTGAGAATCATCCATAGAATCTCCTGGAATCTGCTGGTGAAAATGAGGGGGGAAAAGCACCTCCAGAGCTCCAACAAACCAAATTCAAATGAAATGGTAAAATGAGAGGTAGAAGTCACTTTTAATTTACCATGCACGTAATTCAAGTAAAATACTAGTGCTCTTAACTCATTTATCAAGCATATGTTTTCATTTCTAATCAGTTTGATGAAGCAAATGAATAGGTAGTACAATCTTTGAAAGAAAAAAATGCTAATGATGAATCAAAGACTTAATGACCATCATCACGAGCAATGTTACCGCAGGGTTCAAGCTCATTAAAAAATAAACCCCCCACGAGCAGTTTTAGCGCATAGTTCAAGCTCCTTAAAAAATAAACATAAGTCATGAGAAAATGTTTCCCCCAGCATTTAAGCTCATTAAAAAATGAAACGATAAATAACCATCTTGAATGCCTTATCACCAGCTTTTGAGCCTTGGTCGTGTTCTCATCATCACCTCCACTCTATTTTTAGCTGATCATTCACCCCCATATGATTGTTTACCCCTTCGAGGAACATCTGCGAAGAGTGATTCAATTAGCCATCCTTGTGACACTGTCATGATTGGAAAATTCCAAATCTTACTTGGAATCAGTTGCTACACAAAACCATCACTTGTTCCTTGAAAACGAGTCTTCTTTAAGCTCTTTTCACCTCACTCGTAAAATATGAAAAGATTGTCGAGTGACTGGCCTCTCCGGCTCATTAAAGTCATCAGAAGTGCTATCCCTCCTCTAGATTTTAATCTTTTTGGACTTGAGGGATTATTACACAAAAAGATCGAGCACTTGTCATGTTCGGCTCGTTAAAACTATCGAAAATTCATCCCTTTTGTATTATTTTACACTTTTTAGGACTTAAGGGATTATATGACGAAAAAGAATCATTGGAGTCTCCTTTCTATTTCTTTCAGACTCTCTAAAATTGAAAGGGACCGAGTTATCTTTGTTGTTAAACCCGTTAAAACCGAATAGCAACAAACTCGTCCAAATGGATGAGAACGAGTTTCACTGTCGCTAGGCTCGCTAAAATATAGTGACAAGTTCGCCCGAAGGGTGGATTATAGAACAAGCATACGTTATCCTCCTCAAGCTTGACAAAAATAAAGAGGTACTAGTCAGCAATGACTGCGGAAAATTGGGAAGAAAACTTGGAAAAACTTTATTGGTAGCAAGTTGCTCTTGAACATGTCACTTTCTTTCCACATCCATGCCGGGTTGGGTTGTTCTATTCACTGGTCATCACCATTGGTTCGTCACACCATCCATCGCTGGGGTTAACGCTACCAATCCATCGTCAGTGTTGCCGATATGTTCAAGAGAAGTCATTCAGACAATTCACCTATGTCTCACCCACTGCGATACATTCATGCTCCATTCCTTCATGACCTCCACCCCGAACCCTGTATCGTCAAGTTGTTTTCACCTCCAAAATCATTTGCTTCATTCCATGTCGTTGATGCGGGATTCATTAAGGCCCTCCTGCGATGGGTCTCTTCTTGTTGACATCAGCTCATTATCCAAGAAGTTGACTTAGGAACAACCCTTTCAGTACTTTGAAGCTTGCATGCCTCAATGGCAAGTTTCTCACTTTCAGCGATAGGTTTACATCAATGGCCTTCGACTAAGATATTTTACGTGGTGTTCGACACCAAGTCCTTTTTCACACCACATGAATTGTACTGTAGTACCTTGAGGATCATTGTCATTATTGGTGATTCCTCTTGCACCTGTTAACAGCTTACATCATTGGCTGGTAATAAGGGGATGTCTTTCCATGTTCAACTCTAGAACATTTTTCACATGGATCGACTTGTACTTCGAGTGAAGATTAAACGCGTTTTGAAGACCCTAGATCTAGTTTTATCCATCCAGGCTGCGATATATTCAAGAATATAAAGACATCAAGTGTACATCATTATTGAACAGATGATCATCCAAATCAAAGGATGATGAGTCCATATCATGAGTCTGTCACATAAACGATTGTCTATCCTTTGTACATGAAACTGAATTTATAAAGTTGAGCATGGGAATGCTCGCCTCAGCTAGATCATGAAAAAATGTTGTCAAAATAATGTATTGTATTGTATCTTATTACAGGTCGCGTCCCAGCTCGAGAAAACTTCGGATCCTCATAGTAAAGCATTTCACCCAACATCAGAAAGATTAACGACCTCATGCTTTAGGGGGTAACTGTTATATACATTTTTCGGCACTTCAAACCCAATCATAAATGTCCATAAACTGAGGGCTCCTAAGTCCCTAAAAGTGTTGCTTTACTGCCTAAAGGAACAAGGTCAGTTGATTACATCATCTCCCAGAAGTTCTCCACTGAAAACTACTCATAAATGGTCAAAACTGAACCATACTGAAAGCCCAATGTAGAGGGTGCGATGCATATCACCTTCCCAATGTACAAGGTGCGATGCATACTGAATTTCTCCACTGTAGGGTGCGATGGTTGGGAATGGACAAATGGCAGGGACAAAATGCGAGGTGGAAGATCATGGAATCTTCCAGAAGCTTCCCCTCTAACACTTGTCTCTCTGTTTTCGACTAGGGATGAGTAAGAGATCATCATTCTCCAAGTAGAAGCAGGAACTATCAGAGAGAGGACACTAATCAAACTGATTTGTTGCCTCATGCTAGAGATACAGAAAAACTTCAACAAGCCACAGTTCCAAAATGCAGCTATTGTTCCCGGATCATGTAAAGCAATAGTGTCCTCTTCTTCATGCTCGTGTTCTCACCATGTAACAACCATTTTTGCTCCGATGAATCTCTGAAAAACAAGCAAGAGAAGAGTCAGGATCTTCATTTGGTAAAAAACAGGCAAAAATCCATGAGGAAACCGTGCAAAAGCTTTCCTCCTTTCGCCCATCGCACCCCAGTAAGTGTACTGGGAGTGATGCATACTAACTAGTCAGTGAGAAGATCAGTATGCATCGCACCTTTTGATTAAGGAAGGGTGAGTTCTTCAAACGCCAAAGGCTTAGCAGAACAAGGAAATAGGCTCAGAATCCAAAATGAAAGGCATGCAATTGAAGAGCATAAGTTTCGCTCCTACCTGGTCCAAGCGGCATCGAGAATCGTCCACAGAATCTCCCGGAATCCGCTGGTGAAAATAAAGGGGGAAAAGCACCTCCAGAGCTCCAACAAACCAAATTCAAATGAAATGGTAAAATGAGAGGTAAAAGTCACTTTTAATTTACCATGCACGTAATTCAATTAAAATAATAGTGTTCTTAATTCATTTATCAAGCATATGTTTTCATTTCTAATCGGTTTGATGAAGCAAATGAATAGGTAGTACAATCTTTGAAATAACAAAATGCTAATGATGAATCAAAGATTCAATGACCATCATCGCGAGCAATGTTACCGTAGGGTTCAAGCTCGTTAAAAAATAAACCCTCCATGAGCAATTTTAGCGCATAGTTCAAGCTCGTTAAAAAATAAACATAAGTCATGAGAAAATGTTTCCCCCAACATTTAAGCTCATTAAAAAATGAACCGGTAAATAACCATCGTGAATGCCTTATCGCCAGCTTTTGAGCCTTGATCGTGTTCTCATCATCACCTCCACTCTGTTTTTAGCTGATCATTCACCCCCATATGATTTTTTACCCCTTCGAGGAACATCTGCGAAGAGTGATTCAATTAGCCATCCTTGTGACACTACCGTGATTGGAAAATTCCAAACCTTACCTGGAATCAGTTGCTACCCAAAACCATCACTCGTTCCTCGAAAACGAGTCTTCTTTAAGCTCTTTTCACCTGACTCGTAAAATATGAAAATATTGTCGAGCGATTGGCCTCTCCGGCTCGTTAAAGTCATCGAAAGTGATATCCCTCCTCTAGATTTTAATCTTTTTGGACTTGAGGGATTATTACACAAAAATATCGAGCGCTTGTCTTGTTTGGCTCGTTAAAACTATTGAAAATTCATCTTTTTTGTATTATTTTACTCTTTTTAGGACTTAAGGGATTATATGACGAAAAAGAATCATTGGAGTCTCCTTTCCATTTTTTTCAGACTCTCTAAAATTGAAAGGGACCGAGTTATCTTTGTCATTAAACTCGTTAAAACCGAATAGCGACAAAC
>APFE030127619.1:101868-126149 GCA_000404065.3 Pinus taeda | reverse complement strand
TACTGAATTGCTCCTCTGTAGGGTGCGATGGTCGGGAATGGACAAATGGCAGGGACAAAATGCGAGGTGGAAGATCATGGAATCTTCTTGAAGCTTCCCCTCTGACACTTGCCTCTCTGTTTTCGACCAGGGATGAGTAAGATATCATCATTCTCCAAGTGGAAGCAGGAACTATTAGAGAGAGGACACTAATCAAGACCTCAGAAGATGACTCACCTCCCTATAATCATTTATATATGGATCCCTCATCTCAGAGATCCAAAGGCTGGAATTTTGTATCTTATAGGGAAGTGTTGTTGGTTTGCTGGTGTACATTCATAGTGTTCCGTGATCTAAGCTTTGCTTGAGGTGAAGAAGGGATTTCTAGCTAGAGGATGATGCTAGGTCAGAACATATGGTTGTAATCCTCTTGCTACTTTTCATCTTAATAAAGTTATTCAAGTTTTCCTCGATATTCTTGTGTACTTGTTTATATATGAATTTGTACAGTTAACGCACATCTGGTCCTGTGTTATCTATGAATATAGATCTTTGTTCTTCGATAGTAGTATGTTGCTGTGATTCCATAGGTGCTCTTTGAAGCTGGGCAGACAAAGAAGAAGCCGCGAAGCTCTATCGGGAAGGAGAGGAAATCAAGCACAAGACTAAGGTTGGTCTCCTTGGTCCCCTTCTTGTCTATTTTCATAAAGGAAAATGAAAGTAGACTTTACTTGTCTGTTTCTAAGATAGCCACCCATCTTAGTGGCAATAGCAGCATCCGAGTGGACACTATTCCCGTTAAAAAACAATACAACAGGTCACATTGATATCCAAATAGATCATCATTCTTTGTTGGAACTGTTGTCAGTGCTTGAGTTACTTCCATTACTTGGGTTATTTGGACGAATTTTTTGTTGATTGCATCGATTGTTTTCATCTTCTTGATCTTGTTCCATCCACAAACATAAAAATAAAGTGTAATGAGTGTATCTACATTGGTGATAATAATGAAAATTGAAATAAATAATATACATCAATGTAAATCGAAAAGCAATGTACCATAGCAAGAAATGACTTGTGAATTATACACATTCTTTCAAAACCAAATATCATGTCTTCTTTCATAAACTCTTATGTTTTCATAGTTCCATACTTTGTTTCCTGCAAGTTTTATACCCCATAATAAAACATATATTTAATTAACAAGATTTTTTTGTTCTATTAATTATAAACTCAAAGAAGTAAAACAACATAGATACTTACAAATTCCACAATTAACTTTTGATATGCCAACGTATACTCACAATCGTTATTTAACCCAATGTCAATCAATTCTTCTAATGGCTGTTCTTTTTATGTTAGCACCTATTTGAATACATTCACGGATGGTTGCTATAAAACAACTTAAAGTATTAAAAAATGAAACCTTGAGTTGTTATAAGGAAATATTAGCAATTACTCACAAACTTTGAAATCAACCCTTTTTCTTCCTTGTTGTCTTATTTTATGTGCTAAATGAGTTCCATCTTGTTTTGTTTTCTAGAAGAAAATACTTGAAAATTAATATTTAATGCTAAAATATTTTTTTATATGGACAAATTCAATCATGATTACATACATTTGAAGCACGTTGTTGTTGAAATGGCTCTTCATTTGATGCAATTATGTCCATTTCTTTGACCATCTCCTTATACACTATTTTGGACATTTCTACTGTCATGTTTCAAATATCAGCACGTTGATCATTTGGGATTTTCATTATCTTCCTAAAAAAAGTAATAAACTATTTTTATAATGATATGTGAAAACTAAATATAACAAAATTGATATTAAAATTAATGATTTGTAGTAATATATACATATAATTGTAGACAATCATTTTATACAATTAGGAATATTATCTTTTGAATTATTATTTTTTGTTGTTGTATGTTTTTGCTATTGCAATTCTAATATGTCTCATTGACCATTGTTATGGAAATGATTCTTATAGTTTAGATATAATTTCAATCTTAGAATCACTGCATCAGTTTTTTTATTGTAAGTGGAAAGTACATCTATAAATCCGTTCCACTAGATCCCTCATAGTTCTGTAAAAAAAAAAATCCCCTTTCATTAACCTCCAACACCACTTCATATGAACTAATTACCAATTCATCATCATTTACATGTAACATAATTTTTCTTTTCTTTAAACGACATTGATCTTTTCCTTCATTTTTTCTCCCTGCAAAACATTAAAGATATATGAATTAATAGATTGTTTGAAATATGTTATCTAATATTCTTAAGTATATTATTAATAATAATAAAAAACTCATATTGAATAGTCATTTTTCATTCACCTTATTCATCATTCTACAATTTTTCTATTCGTATTTTGCAATCTTTTTCACTTATATTAGAAAAAATATTATCGACGTTATTCATTTTGTGGTTATTCATGACACACACCAACTAATACATATTAGTTATCTTACATATAGTTCAAACATATTAATTCTGTAAGAATTTTCCCTCTCTGATTTTTTTGATGTGTTGTCATTGTGTCGATCATTATTTTTATTACTTGCGACCTTCTGGGACATTTTTTTATCAATATACGACATTTACCATTCAATATAGAAACCATTAGATATATTTTACAAATAAATCAAATAATTTTCAGCCAAAAAAATCTCTTGTAACAAGAGCATTTATCTGAACAAACACATCGGTGCATTTATTTGAACAAATGCGACGGTGCGTTTATGAGATTAAACACATTGGGCGTTTAATTTTTCAACACCGTCTTGGAAAAATAATTCTTAAAATTAATTTTAAATTAGGACGATGCAATTTGTAAGGCTAAATGCACCGCACTGATTTAATGGTGCTATTAGGAATAGGCACATCGGTGTGTTATAATACACCAGGAGCAATGATGAACATACTGGACAAAATCCAAAGTCTTATAATATACTGGTGTGTTGTGTTACTCAAGTAACCCTGGTGCGTTATATTATAGAGGCTGCACCACAAAACATATAGTTGTCTTTTAAAAAAATGGAGAGGGTTGACGGTGTGATTTGTAAGGCTCAATGCACCACAATGATTTAACAGTGATATTAGGAACAACTATGTCGGTGTGTTATATTACACCAAGAGCAATGAAGAATAGACTAGACAAAATTGAAAGTGTTATAATTTTTCGGTGCATTGTGTTACTCTATTAGCATCAGTGTGTTATATACAGATGATCCACCACACAACA
Source organism: Pinus taeda (assembly GCA_000404065.3). Taxonomy (NCBI): domain Eukaryota; kingdom Viridiplantae; phylum Streptophyta; class Pinopsida; order Pinales; family Pinaceae; genus Pinus; species Pinus taeda. The sequence continues at coordinate 122,917 of APFE030127619.1, read as the reverse complement.
TATAGATGTTAAAAAAAAAATAGAGAGGGTTGACAAGGTTTGGATCTAATTCAATAAGTGATTCCCCTACTTTATATTTCAAATGCTCTATATATAGTAAGTACACAAAGCCATTAAATCTAAAATGCCTAAAGTGAAAAATCCTTATTGTGAAGTGGTAGAGAATGTTAACCCCTAATGTGAAATTTTACAGGAAGAAGCAATGGTTTAAGTATTGAATTCTTTTATTTTTTATTTTTAAATTTAAATAGGAACAGAGATCATAAGAATTTTTACTAGTAAAATCTATAGTATTTTTTTATTATACAGGGTTTTCAATTTTATTTTATTTTGAATTATGAATCCTTGTTATCCAAGGTTTTGAGTGAATCACCATACCTTTCAACTTGTGATCTTTCAGCAAATCCAAAATATCTTGCAGCTCTGATCTGATCTTCTCTTGCCTCTTGTAATTAAACCATAAGATAAATTGTAATTTTTTTATCAATAAAATTTAAAACTTACTATGTAGTTTTCTTAGTGAATTGTCATACCTTTTAGCTTATGATCTTCTTAATAGTTATGTTACTCCAAATTCTTTTGTTGTTGTTGCATAGTGCTCCTACTATATCTCTCTTGCAAATCACTCCCTTGAAATTTTGGGTAAAGTAATGAAATGGTGAATAATTTTTTACTATTTAAAATACTTTATGAAAATATATTTTGAAAAATTAATTTCCTCTCGTTTTTTAATTTTAAAAAAAGAAACAAAATCATGTACTTTTTTATTAAATTTCTCCACACATTAGTGTGCTCGATAGTTAAGCGCACCAATGTGTTTATATAAAAAGTGCACTGACATTTCTGGGGCACCATAATTTTTCAGTGCCAGAAATGATTCAATTCTTTTTCATTTTTGAAGTCCCGAAATGATGCGATTATTTTTTTTAATGCAATGGTGTGGTTTATATTTAAAAGAGCACCTAGATGGTTGAATTCATTTTTATTTTCTAAATTCTAGAAACAATTGTGTGTGACTGTTGCTTTTTATTTAAACGTACTTTGCATTTGTATGTAAAATAGCACTAATATGATAGCTTTTTTTTTATTTTTTCAGAATGTCAGAAAATGAAATGGGTATTATTTAAACACCCTGATGCTCTTATTATTTAAACAGACTGGTGTGGCTTATTTTGATTAGCACACTAGTGGGGTTTAAAAGCTATATGAAATTTTATTTTCACATAAAATGCCATATTAATCTCAATTATCCTTTAGGGCGCATCCACATGAATTACAATAGTTCATAGTATACATTTTCTGCTTAAAAACACATTTTTCTTGAAAATTGGTTTTAAAACTATATTGGACTTCATATTGTGGTTATATGGTTCTCAAGATTAAATTTAGATATTCACACAAAGTTTTATTTCTAATTTTTCTCAAATACAGGGACAAAATCATAATAATATCAAATAGCCAATTCTTCAAATTCCAGCTCATTCCAAATTGTTGATCAAAGTCCTTCACAGAGTTCTCCCTTTCCAAAATGAATAAGTTCATATTTTATTTATATTTTGATTATATAATTGAATTTTATTTTTTTAATCCATGTCAATTTGAATAAAAATGTATGCGAATTATTTGCAGGATCCATTTTCATAATCGAGTTCAGGTGCAGAAAATACTACTCCATATTATTTTCAAAAATGTCGGAAGCTCTTATCAGGAGCAACATATCACAATTAGTTGGTAGATGAAAATGAACAACCTCTTCACCTTGTCAATTGGAAAATGGCATCTTCTAGCTGCAATCATCAATCAACGATAGTAATAATTATTTGGTATACTGAAATTTTGAACAAACCAATTGCAATGACGTGCTTACTAATATCATTGATATTGTACTAATGACTTCAATATTTTTTGAAATTAGGATTCCAGTGATGATGAACAACCCACCTACCATATTCCGGTCCACCCCACTACAACCTCAAATTGAGAGAAAGATGCATTAAGAGCAATACTCGAAGAGGAAGAATTCAAATAATGGCAGAATCAGCCACCTATTCAATTCCCACTATGTCCAAATTCACCAATTAGGAATGACTACAACAATAGTAGTTCTTCATCACAAGTAGGAATTGGAGGCAATCAAATGGAGGTTGGTATGGATGATTACATACAGGATACGAGTGTCGTGGTGGCAATGTTGTTAGATGCATTCTAGAACAATAATCTAGGGGATGATGCTCATATCACTGATACCCTATTTGAAATCCTTAAATATGCTTCCACCACCTCTCTCTTTGGACATGGCAGTAAGTCAAAGTCTAATTAGTTGGGGACAACAATGTTTTTGTACAATGTGAAAGTAAATTTTGGCATGTTGAATGCATGTTTATCAACAATATTCAGGTAATTAACTTGCATGATCGATCAAGTTCCTTATATTTTGTCACACAATCAAATTTGAAAATGTTTGATTTTATGAATGTTAGATATTGAAATTATACAATTATATTCCCCAACAACTGCAGGATATTCAAAGATAAGTTTATTCTGAGTTATAATGTCTTTTCAAGGTAGTTGCAAAGAGGCAAAGAAGTTGTTGAAAATGTTGGGTGTTGAGTAAATATCATATCATGAATGTCTGAATGATTGTGTTGTATATGGAGGAGAATATGCAAACAAAGGGATATTTCTGAAATGTGGGCATGACAAGTACTATAATTAAAAAAAAATGGATAAATCACAAGATCCTCCTCATAAGATATTAAGGCACATGCCTATAATCCCAAGGATTCAAATATTCTTTCATTGTAAATAATTAGCTATGTTGCATGGATGGCATGCCTCACACAGAAGTGATTCAGGATTTATGTGAATCCCCATAAATTCAATAGCCATGACACACATAGAGGATACATGGCCTGAAAAATTCAAGGATTAAGTACAAATTCTATGATTCAACATATCCATGGATGGTGTCAACCCATATTCCATCCAAAAAACCTACTGTTATGTTTGGCATGTAGTAGTGATAAATAAATATATTCCCCCCATGGTTGTCTGTGAAGAATGAACATCTTATGTGGACTCTCATAGTCCCTCGTAGAAGACAACTAAAGAATATGGATGTCTACTTACAACCATTGGTAGATGAATTTAAGGAATTACGGGAAGGGATAAATGTGTATGATGTACCAAGAGCTATCACAACAGAGAGGAGTTTTACATTGTATGGCATAAGTTCTCACACCATACATGAGTATGCAGGCTTAGGAGTTTTCTTTGGTAAATTACATTCTTATTGATTTTTTTAGTAACAGTATTCTTTCGCATATTAATTTAATTTGTTGAATTGTTTAGATCTTCATGGTCGCTAACGTGTCAGCTATATGCAATAATTTTGTAGCTCTTGTAACAAAAGGGTATCATGGATGTAAATGTTGTGGACCTTCTCTAAAGACTAGGTGGTCAACCACGTATGAAATCCAGTGTATGACTGCTCTAGGATATTCCTCCCATAAGAACACCATTACATAAGAGCAACATCCACTTTCAATGGTAAACCAAAGAGAACCAAAAATCCTTCAATAATGACACCAGATGGACGGCTTAAAGCATATGAGATAGAGAAGGAAAATGAGTTTGCAGAAATTTTTTATTCAAATGGGAAACCTATGTTTGATGATATTGATTTCTTTGACATCTATGTTGAGAAATTTCCCATTGGGATGAAAAGGAAATATGTCTTTTATGAGCTCCCATATTGGGAGCATCTTAAGATTTCCCACTTACTAGATACCATGCATATATTTAAAAATGATTCATCTTCTTTATGGAGTCACATATCATCGAAATAAAGTGACACATTGGTTGTTAGGAGAGATATTATTTCTTCAAAAGATAAAAATAACATTGGCCAATACAAGAAAATAGAGGAGAGTCTAACCCCTCTTGGTCCTTCAAAGAAGGTGATGTCCCATGGATTTTAAAGAAATGTGATATTTCTTTGGAAAAGGAAGTTATAATGAGTGTGAGGGTGTCTTCTTTATATGGATCTTCACTATGGTGTTGCTTCACTGTTGATGACTGTTTGTTAGGGTTGAAATCTCATGACTATTTGGACCTTCTAAGAGTATGTATGTCAAAAAAATGATTTTATCATATATTTTTTTATGTAATGGGATATTTTATAATTAATTTTTGTATAATGTACTATTTATTGTCTAGTGTCATTATCCTTTGCTCATGCATGGGTGTTTAAACCATGACTTCCCTCAAGACCTGCGATGTTTCATATCTAAATTATCAACATTTTTACATTGTATCACATCAAAGGAGATTCATATGGCTAGCATTCCACAGTGGCACTAAGAGATAGCTGAGATTTTTTGTATGTTTGAGAAGGAACTACAGACGAGTTTCATGGAGTTGCAATTTCATCTTCTAATTCACCTAGTAGATGAGGTTGAATTATTTGTGGTTGTTTATTGTCGTTGGATGTTCTTCTTATAAAGGTACATGAATAAATTGAAAGGTTTTTTTCGACAAACGGAAACACTTGAGGGGTCTAGGGCAAAGGGGTATATATCGTATGAGTCTTTCTATTATTCCAACGACTACATCAAGAAGATTGATAACACACCAAGTGTGGTGATATGGGATGCCGAAAGGGATGAAAACAAAAGAGAATGGGAGCTTCTCGAAACGAATGGAAAGAGGCACATGATAAAGAGTAAGTGCAGGCTTATCATTTGTCAAATATACTACACACAATAACTATTCACATTGAACTTCATATTCATGCATATTTTTGATCTCATACGTACGATAATATATATATATATATATATATATATATATAATATATATATATATAATATATAATATATTGATTTGATTTGATTTGATTTCATCAGTGAATTCAAAAATTGAAGGCAACAACAAATTCATTATTTACAATATGGAAGTGACACGACCATGGGTCGCATTGTATGAATATAAGAGGAGGAAATGGGATAGTAATAGGAAAGAATTCAAATGGTTAAATGGTAAAATTGTGCCTTGTCCTAATCATTTAAAGAAAATATGTCAATGTGTTTCCCTAACAGTTGGGTTGATGATCAAATGAAAGATAAATATAGTGCATCTAGTCATTACCCATGTGTTGAAGAGGATGCGTTAAACATGGGGATTGGGTGTAGCAACTCAATAATTATAATATCTTTTTGTACAATTTTAACTTCATATTTCACCTTTGAGTTGTATAAATCTATATATATTTTATATTTGTAATTATGTTTGAGTTATTAGACACATGACACTGTGATTTTTTCACTTTTTTATAAGTGAATTTTTTCCCATCTATGTGGGAACATGGACATCATTTTCACAAGGAGGGTGTTGATGATGGACGTATGACACAAGACTGCGGAGTGGAAGTTGAGTTCAACCAATATAGTCATGCTAGCCACCGCAATCAAAACCTAATGCAGAGGACATTAGGTTACATTGGAAAGACACAAGAGATCATTCAAGTGGACTTCTCTTCATTCCAATGTGTTATTTTTAGGTGCAAGTGGTGGGACACCTTTGATTGAAATAATGTAAAGGAATATGGTGATAGTGGGCTAATATCTATCTGCTTTAGAAGGATGTGGCATGAAGGTAGGGAGCCTTATGCCTTCCCAAAACACTGTAACTAGGTTTTTTCTTTTTATCCAGATGTGTTTTTTTTTTATATATTTTATATATAGATCCCTATATAACACATCTATTTTATACATTTTATAACACAATTTCAATGTTTAATATGGATATGATATGTAATATTTTAGAAAATATTAATAATAAAAATAATTAAATGTATACATACAAGAAAAACAATATAAGGGGGCATATTTTAACATTTTAATACGAAGAACCTGAATTATAAATAAATTATTTCAATGTCAACTACATATATATTAATATACCAGCTACCTAGCTCCACAAAGCACCTAGAGGGATCAAATCTCTTTTCACTTCAAAAGATGTTTGCATCTCAAGATATTTGATCCCTCTCAGTGCTCGATATATCTAGAGTTAAGATGGATCTAGGTTGCAGGTTGTAAAATAATTTTGACTTAATTTTTCTAAATTTAACAATAGATTGACTTTTATAAACCAATATTGAATTAGTTAAATTGTATTTTTGAATAATTTATTATTATTAATAGTTTATATTAAAAATTGAACGAGTTACACATTTTCACCTTTTTAATAACTAACTAAGTTATTTTACCTTCAATTATTTTATCAATGTGAGTATTGAAATATTTTACTAATTAAGATAGATTGGATATCAATGAACTATCTATCAATAGAAAACTATTTATCGTAATTTTACAATCATAGTTTCAACCATGCTAAACTTTGTAATTTATAAAAATATCTTTGAATTTTTTTAAAGAAAGTCATTTTACATGCAATTTCATATATAAAAGTTTGATATAAATTCACCAATACATAATCTATAATAAATAGTATTTCATAATAATAAACATCATGACAATAATAATGTAACAAACATACACATCATCTAAGATACACATTAAAATTCACTACCATCAGCTAATTATATATAATTTTAGTAGCACATATAAATGTCATTAACTAGCACACAAAACCAATAATATAACGGGGCATCATCATCGTTATCACATCTAACAGAACACAAATATCATAATATAACATCATCACCAGACACATCCTCAAATTAATATAAATCTCATGTCAAATAACTGCTATCACATACACATCTATTTGCAAGCACATTAAATAAACATATCTAACATGCCCTAACAATATACACATCAACACCAACATATAAATTGAGTACATAAATATGACCAAAACAACTCCACCATATATAAATACATACACAAAGAAGTCAAATAAGTGCAATCAAATATATGATACAACAAACATAGTAGTGCCTATAGCCTGGTCTACAGTAGAAGGTGGCTAGTCTATAGGAGAAGGTGGTCAGGATACTCTTTCAGGAGAAACATATTATACATCCTCTAGCTATGGCATCTCATCATCAAGCGACTGATGATCAAGTGTACTACCAGAAGGATCATTGACACCCTAACAACCATGATCCAATTGGTTTACACCACCAAAAGAATCATCATCACCATCCTCATCATCATGATCATGATCATCACTCTCATCATCATGATCATCATGATCACCCTCATCATCATTATGACCAACCTCATCTAATGGATGTGTTGCTGCATGATGCCCTGCAACACTCATCGCTACTAGTAAAATACAAACTCTAATGACATGCCACATAAGAGACATCAAATATTGCATACATTCCCTATAGAGATCCATGAACACCAGATACGCATTGATATCTTAAGGCCTTACAGGGAAAACTCCCCGCTGAACCAAAAATCTAGCCAATCTATTACAATAGTCCATCCAAAATCACATAGCAGTCCTCTGCCCTCAGACGCCCATGCCCTCCTAAGGATGTTCCTCACCCTCCTGGGCCTCACCCATCTCCTCATCTCCTCCATTCGGCATTGGGGAGGAGGCATGTCTTGATCACTTGAGTTGATGTCTACAAAATATATAGTAAACAAAAATAATTAGACAAATTCATTAAACAATTTAATAAAACAAGTTAAAGAACATGTTAGAATAAATTTTATTCTAATTCTTTAAAACAAGAAAATGAAACTAGATTAATTTAAAAAAAACACTAATAATACCTTTATCATCTGGAGGCTCAACCACTATGAATAAGATGTTGGGACACCCTCTCCAATCAATCCTCACATATGGATACTCCAAGATGACAAACGCATGGTCATCCACAGTAGCTAGTAGCGCTAGTGCCTCATCCGAAATCCTGGCTAGAAACTCTGGCATGCCCCTCTTGGGAATCATCTTCCCCCACATGCACATCTGGGCCTCAGTGATCATCATAGGAGGGTTGAGGCTTGAGTATGCCTTGGAAGGTAGCTCTAATTTCATAGCATTGAGGGACGGGATGGAGGCTATTCTAGAGGACAATGGCTTGGAGGAATTTTTTTAACAAGCAATTCCTAAGCCAGTAGCTACTGATGCACAGAACTTGGCTGAGTGGAATAAGTGTGTGGCAAAGGCAAGGTAGATAATCCTTGAGGGAGTTCGAGATCATATTGTCTCAAGTCTCCATGGAAAGGAAACCTTGCATTCTATGTGGAAAACATTAACGAACTTGTATCAGAATAAAAGTGATCAAAGGAAGTTGGCACTGAAGGATAAACTTTGTAAAATCAAGATGGAGAAAGGTGAGACGATTCAAAAGTACTTGACCAAGTTCACTCAATGTTAGGATGAACTTGGAAGTGTTGGAATTGCAATTGCTGAGGAGGATATGGTGAGATTTTCTCTTCTTGGACTCCCAAAGAGTTGGCATAGTTATTAAGACTCTATCAATGGTTAGGAGAAGCTACCAGATAGGGAATGACTATGGTTGGATTTGATGCAAGATGTGATCAGGAGGAACACCACGGGTGGCTCTCCATTAAAGTCTGATGATGAAGATAACTGTGCCTTAGCTATTAAGGCGAGGAAGGGGAAAGGTAAACTTTCCTATTCCAAATCAGATTCTTATCATGGAGGTAAGAAGAAGGACATGAAGAAAGTTAAATGATTTCATTGTCACAAGATGCGTCACTTTGCTACAAATTTTCCATTGAAGAAGTCCAAGGAGAAATCCTCAAGAGGAGCGTCAGGTGAGGCCTTGGCCTCACAATTTGAATTAGAATTTTCCCTCATTGCATACATGGTGTCTTCAATGATGGGAAGTGTCTGGTACTTAGATAGTGGAGTTTCATTTCACATGACTAGTGATAAAGAGTTATTCAGTGAATTGGAGGAGAAAGATATCAAGATGCATATCAAGATGGGTGATGACGATAAGTATAGTTTTACTGGTGTGGGCATTATTACTTTTCACAGGGAGCATGCTACTCCACTCACCTTAATAATGTTATGCATGCAACTAGACTGATGAAGAACTTGGTATTTGTTGCCATGATTAAGGATAGAGGCTATGATGTGATATTTTCGAAAGGAAAGACGTTCCTTCGACACATAGCCACGGGTCAAGTAAAGAAGATAGGGATTTGAGTTAAGAATCTCTATAAGATAGAGGTAGGGGATTGTGGTTCTTTGAGTTCAAAAGCGAAAAATATGTTGATTCAAGACATTGACGAGTTGTGGCGCAGGTGAATGAGCCACTTGCATCATGGGGATTTGAAGATATCGCAACAAATATCTATGAGTCTTCCCAAAGGTACACTTGAGCAAGTTGATACATGCAATGGTTTTACTTTGGGAAAATAAACCAAGTCTTCCTTTGGAGACAAAAACAATCGAGAAGAGTCTATTCTAGAGAGAGTCCATTCAAATGTGTGTGGACGATTCTCAACATAATCCATGTCCAAACATAGGTATTATGTTATATTTGTTGATGACTATTCTCGTAAATGTTGAGTATTTTTTATGCAGAAAAAGGATCAAACTTTAACAATTTTTTGTCAGTTCAAAGAATCGGTAGTGAAAGAGTCTGACAAGAAGGTTAAAGATCTATGGAGTGATAATAGTGGTGAGTATGTCTCTAATGAGTTTAAGAACTTTTGTGCAGTGGAAGGAATTAAACAAGAGTTGATGGCACCCCATAACCCTCAACATAATGGGGTTGTAGTGAGGAATAACAGGATCATAGTAGGGGAAACAAAGGAAATGTTGTGTGATTAGGGCCTACCACTACACTTGTGGGTTGAGGCATGCAACACAACAGTTTATGTTGAGAACCATAGCCCACATTGGATACTTGACATGAAGACACTAGAGGAGGCTTATTATGATAAGAGGCCAAATGTTGATCACTTTAGGATTTTTGGGTCATCAGTTTATTCCCATCTGACCAAATATGTATGGAAGAAGCTTGATCCAAAAACAAATTTGGGGATCTTTGTGGGGTACACTGATACACCCCACAACTATCGAGTGTACATGCCGACCAGTCGGATGACGGTAGTTTGTAGGGATATCAAGTTCGATGAGGAGAAGGCCATGTGAGTATCCCTTGAGAGGGAGCTTGAGCTATATGTGGATGAGGAGCTATTATCTCCTAAGGTTGAGGGGCCTCAGATTGATGTGGAGTAGCCACATGTAGAGGTTCAAAGAGTGGAGACATCCACTCAAGTAGAGTCTTCCAGTGAGGGAAGAAAGTGCACTAGAGAGGCTGACAGATTTTTAGATGATGCATGGGAGAATGTAGGAACATCCACTTCTCAATAGAGGAGGTCACCAAATAGGTACACTAGATACATGGCACTTATGGGTGCATGTCTTGTGACAAATCCATCTTCCTTTCAAGAAGCAGTGCAACAGCCAGTTTGGGTTGATGCAATGGTGTAGGAGTATGACTCCATAGTTCGAAACAATGTTTGGGATGTCATCCCAAGACCAGAAGACAAGTCAGTTGTGAGATCCATTGGCCCTAAAAGCTAAATAAATCCATAGATGGTAGTGTGGAGAAGCATAAGGCTAGATTTGTGGCCCTTGGATTTTCACAGGTAGAGCGGATTAACTATGATGAGACCTTTGCTCCTGTTACAAGCTACTCAACGATCATATCTATTTTGGCATTATCAACACAGATGGGTTGGAATATCCATTACATGGATGTGAATACTTCCTTCCTCAATGGAATGATTGAGGGAGAGGTGTACATAGAGTAGCCCAAAGGTTTTGAAACCTTAGACCATGAGTCGCATGTGTGTCGACTCAAGAAAGAATTGTATGGGCTGAAGCAAGCACCTTGTGCTTGGTACAACATGATAGATAGCTATTTCACTGGGTTGGGCTTCACAAAGAGTGAAGCAGATGCGAACCTATAACACATAGTGGTGGAAGGTAAGTTATTGATCATTGTACTTTATGTAGATGATCTTATACTGATAGCTGATGAAAAGCTCATCAACTATTGCAAGGAGGAACTTGCAAGAGAATTTGAGACGAAGGATAAGACTAATACATTACTTTCTTGGCATGGAGGTATGGCAGAGAGATGGGGAGTTGTTTGTATCTCAGGGAAAGTATGCTAACGAGATACTCAGGAGATTTCTCATGGAGAGCAATAAACCCATGGAGAATCCTCTAGCTAGTAACTAGAGGACGGAGGATGCTACTTCAGGGGAAGTAGTGGAATCTAATGTTTACAGGCATCTTGTGGGTTCTCTCATGTACTTGGTGAACACATGACCGATATGTGCTATGTAGTTTGTAGGTTTTAACCCCATACAGAAATTACCTGCATACGAATTCTAAATCACAGGAAAAATAAAAATGCGAGAGCATAACACATAAAACACATATACATAGAGATTTCCCACTGGATCCCAAAACCGGGACTACCAGCTTGATTTTTCATTATGTTCCTTTCAATGTTACAATACATATTTATACATCCTGAAGCATCCAATACCATGGACCAAAAACCATTGCATCCAAAACCATGGACTGAAAACCATAGGTAGGTTCGCCCAACCTAATATAGAGTCCAAAAAAATAATTTCCCGGGGCGCTGCCCCAGACCCCGTAGAGGGGGGCCACTCACCCCCCAGAAAGGGGGGGCTGCCGCCCCCCCGCTGCACAATCGGCGCAACGAATAGGGGGCTCCACCCCCCCTCTAACCCCCAACCCAACACAGTTAACTAGCTTAGTCAAGCTATGGTTAAACCTACCAAGTTGTATTGGAAGGCGGCAAAGCATGTATTGAGATACCTCGGAGGCACTATCAGTTTGGGTTATTTATCTGAAAATGGGGAACTAAAGGCCTTTTGTCAGCTTACAAGAACCTCTCCCACTTCCAAAGCTTAAATATTCCCAAGACTTTATGATTAACCAATTGCGGAATTAAAAAGTGCTTGAAAATAGGTGTATTCTTGTGTTTGTTTTTAAACTGTTTATTTGCTTTAAGTTGATTTCCTTAAACTGATATAAAAACATATAACAACGATTAGTGCAGCAAATAAGCATCACACATAATAGCAATATAATATGGAGTTCACCCAAACATCTTGGACTATGTCTCCTTGAGCTCTATTCAACTCAACTAGGCTCTCTGGGATTATGGTTTAAATTATTTTACAAGGTCCATGCTCAACTCCATTGGTTTACACAAAACCTAAGGGTTTAGTAATACCATCTCATCCTGCTAGCTATCCTCACTCTGCAGATAGAGCTAGGCTTCTCTGGAATTGACTCCTTCAATCAGCGCTCTGAGCGATTTGCTCTAGCTTGCACCAACTCCCTTATAATTCTTTCATTGTCTCTGGAATGCCTTCTTCTATCTTCACCACACTCTGAACACTAACAACAGCTTGATCATTTCGATCTCTTTGTTGTTTTGTAACTTCATTACAGCTCCATGGCTCTTAGAAGGTTGTTGTGAGCTCTCTGGCTCTGGCTCTGGCTCTGGCTCTTGGCTCTCATTCTTGGCTCTAGCTCTAGCTCTCTAGCTCTAGCTTTAGCTCTCTCTAAGCTTCTCTCGACCTCTACGTGCCTCTATAGTTCACTCGACCTGCAAACACTCTCAACAACCTTCCAGAAACCTCTTAAGTGATCTTTGGTCAATGGTGCTCTTTGTGTATTTGTAACACATCAGTTACAGTCCTCTATCATGGAAAAACCATTTGTTTCCATAAAAAAATTAGTTTCCCATTGCAATGAATCGGCAGGCACAGGGAGCCCAACTATTCAGCCTTCCTCCTACAAAAATAGCCAAATAATGCAATACACAGGAAAACTATCGAAAACACATGATTGGAGCATTTAACCAGATCTCAAAATGCATTCAATCGCATCTATATCCCTCTCGTGTCTATCCTATCATCGTAAATCGCAATCGCACAGGAGGGAGGTCAAAAACCCAAATACAAAGGAATACATAGAAAATCTGAAACCCTAGACTTCAAATATTATAGAATCACACTTATAATCCCCATCGAGTCTGCCTTTCATCGCTATATCACAATCGCATTATCGCATGGTCAAAACCCATATACACGGGAAATACAAAGAAAACTCAAAATTCTGGATTTCAAATATTATGAAATCATGTCCATAACTCTTATCGAGTTTGCCTTTTATAGGCATATCGCAAGTCACAATCCCAATGTGTATTGGCCCTGGTATCGGGGGTTTTCCAATCGTCGATCAGCCCATTGGAACATCAGTGTATTGCTATTGGCCGCCTCACATCGGCACTATTGCTGATCGCATATCAGCATATCGCAGTGCTATGACCTGGGGGTCTTCCCTTTGCATCCCTCGATCAACAATCATCGATTGCATCTCAACCATTGATTCACAACCTCTAATCCGACAGTTGATAATTATTTCGGGCGAAAAATTTTCACGGGGATTAACCGCACAAAAAAGTGGTTTCCTCTCTCCTCCTACATGCTACATGTCAACCAATGTATGGAATCAGGTAGAGCCTATACAATACCTCTTACTACTTGAATCCTGCCCGAAATACCATTTACTACCTTCCTTTCAAAACTCAAAAGGTTCGCTTGTTTTATTCATAAATCCGTCGGGTCCACTGAAAGCCTTTGCACCTGTTTTAATTCCTTCAACCTCAGTTTATTGTGATGCAATAAAGGAATGCTCAACCATTATTGGCTCAACAATACCCTATGCATGTTTACCCAAGCCTTTTCCTTCATAGCCCATATTGGACATTAACTTGAAACCTATGCCTCCGGTATGTTTTTCAAAAGAACTAGTATAAGCATTCTTAGAAGAATTTGAAGAAAAACAAGAATTTTTTACCTCTTCTTCAAGTGGATAATTGACTATGGATTCTTTGGAAACAAGGACCTATGTCTCCAACTCATGCATTCTTTTCAGGTTCACATTTGCAATATGAAGTTGCCTCTCCATTTCCTAAAATTTGTCAGAAAGCAACTTCTTCTCTTCCTCCATGGAATTCAACTGCCCTCTAAGTTCCTTCCATCCTCATACATTTCTCTCACCATATCCATCATGGTGAACTAGTCTTGCCTCATGTCTTCATCAAAGAATCTTGTGAAGAAATAAGAATTTGAGGACTCACTTGTAGAAGTTGTCATTATGCCAATGAACAAAATAACTTCAAACAAGATTAACAAAGAGCTTATTCAAGCAACCTTTTGCAACAAACCTCTTGTGCTTCAAGGATTGATTTGAGGTCCTTTGGGATAAGAAGAATTCCTCCAGCCCTTCTTTCTTCTTGTCCTCTCCAGGACTAACCTATCAATATCTTTCCCTTCACCTCTACAAAATCAAACAATAGTTAGTCTGCAACAAGCATATAATCAACCTCTGACTATTTAAACACCTTTCAGACAAGCAATCTTTGATCTGTCAATCAAGCATTCTGATCTGATACCACTTTCTCTGGTATAACCATATTTGATATCACCTTCTTGAAGGTGGGGTTAATCAATCTTAAGCTCTGATACCACCTGATCTGAAAACGGGGCACTAAAGGCTTCTTGTCACCTTACAAGAACCTCTTCCGCTTCTAAAGCTTAAATATTCCCAAGACTTTATGATTAACCAATTGCGAAATTAAAAAGTGCTTGAAAATAGGTGTATGCTTGTGTTTGTTTTTAAATTGTTTATGTGCTTTAAGTTGATTTTCTTAAACTGATATAAAAACATATAATAGTGAAACAGTGCAGTAAATAAGCATCAGACATAACAACAATAAAATATGGAGTTCACCCAAACCTCTTAGGCTACGTCTCCTTGAGCTATAGTCAACTCAACTAGGATCTCTCGGATTATTGTTTAAATTCTTTTACAAGTTCCATGTTCAACTCCATTGGTTTACACAAAAACTATAGTTTTAGAAATACCATCTCATCCCGCTGGTTGTATTCACTCTACAAACAGATCTAGGCTTCTCTGGACTTGACTCCTTTAATCAACGCTTCGAGGGATCTTGCTCTAGCTTACGCCAACTCCCTCAAAATTCGTTCACTATCTCTTGAATGCCTTCTTCTATCTTCAGTACACTCTTAACACCAGCAACAACTTGATCATTTCAATCTCTTTGTTGTTATGCAGCTTCATTACAACTCCATCACTCTTAGAAGTCTTTTGTGAGCTCTTTGGCTCTGGCTCTGGCTTTGGCTCTCACTCTTGGCTCTTGCTCTAGCTCTGACTCTTGGCCCTAGCTCCGGCTCTCTTTGAGCTTCTCTCAGCCTCTACATGCCTCTGTAGTTTGCTCGACCTCCAAGCAACTCTCAGCAACCTTCCAGGGACTTGGTCAATGGTGCTCTCTGTGTATTTGTAACACATCAGTTACAATCCTCCCTCATGGAAAAACCACATGTTTCCATAAAAGAATCAGCTTCCCATTGCAATGAATTGGTGGGCACAGGAAACCCAACCGTTCGGCATTCCTCCTACAAAAATAGCCAAATAAGGCAATACACATGAAAATTGTCGAAAACACATGATTGGAGTGTTTAACCAGATCTCAAAATGCATTCAATCCCTCTCAAATCCATCCTGTCATCGCAAATCATGATCGCACAAGCGGGAGGTAAAAAACCCAAATACAAAAGAATACATAGAAAATCTGAAAACCTGGACTTCAAATATTATAGAATCGTGCTTATAATCCCCATCAGGTCTGCCTTTGGTCACTATATCGCAATCGTGTTGTCACATGGTCAAAACCCAAATACATGGGAAATACAAAAAAAACCTGAAATTATGGATTTCAAATATTATGAAATCACATCGATAATTCTTATCGGGTCCACCTCTTATCGTCATATCGCAAGTCGCAATCGCAATGTGCATTGGCCCTGGTATCGGGGGTTTGCCGATCGTTGATCATTGACATCGTCAATCGGCCCATCAAAAGATCGGTGTATCGCTATTGGCCCCCTTGCATCGGCGCTATCGCTAATCACATATCGGCATATCGTAGTGCTACGGCCTGGTGGTCTTCCCTTTGCATCCCCCAATCAGTGATTACCGATCACATCTCGACTGTTGATTCATGACCTCTAATTCGATGGCTGACAGTTATTTCGGGCACAAAATTTGCACGAGGATCAACCATGCAAAAAAGTGGCTTCCTCTCTCCTCTTCAAATACCATTTACTGCCTTCCTTTCGAAACTCAAAAGGTTCGCTTGTTTTATTCATAAATCCATCGGGTCTACTGAAAGCCTTTACGCATGTTTTAATTCCTTCAACCTTAGTTTATTGCGATGTGATAAAGGAATGTGATGCGATGAACTCTAAGGGATTTTATGTTTAAAAGCACATTTCCCATTAAGTCCCATTTATATGAAATTGCCTTCGTTTCTAAGGATAATGGGCAATCTTCTTTTTGTGATAACTTATTCATCCGAAGTCCATTTTAGCCCATTCAAGTTGCAGTAGATTCAGAATGAGAAGATCTACAATGGGACTAATTCTAGGAGTAACCCTTGACTTTCATTTTCCTATGTGAGGAACACTTGAGACTTAGGAGTCTATCCAAGATCCATTTTGGATCAGTTATGGTACATATGGACAGAGTGAGTGATGTATAAATTTCTCTACAAATCAGCTAGCTCTGATACCATGTAGAAATCCTGCAAATTCTCTACAAATATCGCTTTGAGACCATATAGAAAATCTAATTGTAGATTAACCTGATAATGCAATATACCAAATCAAATACTATAATCTACTTCTAATATCAATTTGCTTTGCAGAAGCTTAAAGATTGAGCAAGATCGAGTTGAACATATATAACTAGAAGAAGAAGAATCAATGCACAATACACATGAAAATACTCAGGGGAAAGCCTCAGCTAAAAACCCCACTATCTGTATTATGATACAAGGTGGAAATACACCAGAATTATACAAAGCCTTAGCTCTCACAACTAGCCAACTCTCAGTACAATCCTCCTGGATGCTCACAGGAAAACTTGGCTTCTCACAAGCCTTCCTCTCTACCCTCCAAGCTCCTATTTCCTTGCGCAATTCCTCTTGGATGATCTCCTTCACCTAGTGGAACACTACTCTAACACACTATCAGAACTGCGCAATCCTCAAGGAACCTTACCTTGACTGCACGCATGAGTTTCCTTTATAGGAAAAAACATGCAACTAATAGTACATTGTCCTTGACATTTAGCTCAACTAGATCTTTCTCAGAATAGACATGCATTAGTTACTGATGAGGGGATCTTCAGTTATCTGGAGTACACTAGTTGAGTGCATGCGTGCATCAACTGACTGATAACTCACAATTAGTTCCTCAAACAATTTGGAACTAATTTAACTGGACTTAACTCAATAAACTGAGGTAACTACTTACAACTCAAATATAACTCAATCTTATCTCCTTAATTAAGGGATAATCTCCTTAATTTAAGGGATAACTATTGCATGACTTCAGAAAGCTTCTAACTTGAATTTCTCCAACTAATTAATCCATAATGAATTAATTAATTAATTCCAAGTAGCTGGTGAGACTAAATTCAATTTTAATTCAAGGACAAATTAAAATTGGAATATTCTGGATTCTATTTTTATCATTTCTTGTTTCTATTGTCAATAGTCCCTCTCAAAAAAGAAGGAATTCAACTCAATTCCAATCATGAACCTTTGGAATGTTATGCATGCAACACTTCTATCTAGTGTTGTTGCTCCAACAAATCCAGAAACAAGAAAAAAACATCCAACCTGAATCAGCATGATGCATCTATCATCAAAGTCTCTGACTGCTATTGCCTCTATCAACTGAAAACTTTGAGCTTTAGTTGACTCTGCCTTTCTACACTATTGTCAATCCTTCTCTACACTCTTCAATATCTGAATGCTCTAGCCTCTGTCACTTTGATCTCTTATTGCATCAATCCCACTAATTCCTCCTGCTACTATGTACTTTGGGCTCCCGTATCAAGGTACGATCCATGAGATAAAACCTGTCAATGGACCCTTCCTAATTTCAGCCCTCTTGGGACTATCAATTCAAATCACCCCACCTCACACCTCGAGGTATGGCTGCATGTGATCCCTCTGCCCACTTCTCCAATTGTGGCTCCTCCACAATTGTCTGAGACTTCTTCTGGGACTGCATGTTGAGAGGTAATTTACTCTCCCTCTCAACCACCAAGTCTTTAACATTTGCCTTGCTCCTCAAGGCTTTGCATGCATCTTGAACTTCAAGAGAATATAGGTTCTTAACTCGTGAACTAATCTGTTTCACGTGTCTCATGGTGATGTGTATAAGGAAAACCTTTCCCTTATTGAAAACAACATCGTAGCCTTTGTCCTGCAACATCACAACCGATACCAAGTTCTTCTTCAGTCCAGCCACATACTTCACATTTGTCAAGGTGATAGGGCTCCATTCTCCCTCTGAAAATTGTGCACACTCCTAAAACACTATACCTTTCATCGTCACCCATCTCTATGCACATCTTGAGGTCTTTCTCCTCCAAGGCATTGAATAAAATTTTATAGTCGGTCATGTGGAATGACGTTCCATTGTCAAGATACCAAACACAACCCATCATTGATGACACCATGCATGTGATGAGGGTAAAGTCCATTTCAAACTGAGAGGTTAATGCCTCACCTTTTGATCCTTCCGAGGATCCCTTCTTGGACTTCTTCGATGGGTAATTAGTCGCATAATGTCCCATCTCCATTAAGGTATGATATGAATTTGATTTTCACCTGCAACCCCGAACTTCAAACTTTGAATTCTCTTCTAAGTATATTGTTCACATCTCCAATAAACTAGGCTTCGATACCATGTAGAAATTTCTCTATAGATTAGCTAGCTCTTATACCATGTAGAAATTTCTCTATAGATCAGCTAGCTTTGATACCATGTAGAAATTCTGCAAATTCTCTACAAATCTCGCTCTGAGACCATATAGAAAATCTGACTGTACATTAACCTGATAATGCAATATACCAAATAAAAATACTATAATCTACTTCTACTATCAATTTTCTTTGCGGAAGCTTAAATATTGAGCAAGATCGAGCTAAAGATATATAAATAGAAGAAGAAGAATCAATGCACAATATACATGAAAATACTCAGGGGAAAACCTCAACTAAAAATCCCACTATCTGTATTATCATACAAGGTGGAAATACATCAAAATTATACAAAGCCTTAGCTCTCATAGCCAGCCAGCTTTCAGTATAATCCTCCTGGATGTTCATAGGAAAACTTGGCTTCTCACAAGCCTTCCTCTCTACCCCCCAAGCTCCTATTTCCTTGCACAGTTCCTCTGGGATGATCTCCTGCACCCAATGGAACACTGCTCTCACACACTACTCTAACACACTGTCAGAACTGCGCAATCCTCAAGGAACCTTACCTTGACTGCATGCATGAGTTTCCTTTATAGGAAAACACATGCAACTGATAGTACATTGTCCTTAACATTTAGTTCAACTGGGTCTTTCTCATAATAGACATGGATGAGTTATTGATGAGGGAATCTTGAGTTATCTGAAGTACACTGGTTGAGTGCATGCATGTATCAACTGACTGATAATTCACAATTAGTTTCTCAAACAGTTTGGAACTAATTTAATTGGACTTAACTCAGTAAACTGAGCTAACTAATTACAACTCAAATATAACTCAATCTTATCTCCTTAATTAGGGGATAATCTCCTTAATTTAAGGGATAATCTGTTGCATGACTTCAGAAAGCTTCTAACTTGAATTTATCCAACTAATTAATCCATAATGAATTAATTAATTAATTCCAAGCAGCTAGTGAGACTAAATTCGATTTTAATTCACAATTTTAATTCAAGGACAAATTGAAATTGGGGATTCTATTTTTATCATTTCTTGTTGCTATTTTCAACACTCCCTCTCAACAAGAAAGGAATTCAACTCGATTCCAATCATGAACCTTTGGAATGTTATTCATGCAACACTTCTCTCTAGTGTTGTTGCTCTAGCAACTCCATAAACAAGAAAAAAATATCCATCCTGAATCAGTATGATGCATCTGTCATCAAAGTGTGTGACTACTATTGCCTCTGTCAATTGAAAAATTTACGCTTCGGTTGACTCTGCCTTTCTACACTATTTTCAATCCTTCTCTACACTCTTTAGTATCTAAATTCTCTAGAATTTGTCACTTTGATCTTTGACTGCATCAATCCCACTGCTTCCCCTCGCTACTATGTACTTTGGGCTCCCGTAGCAAGGTACGATCCATGAGATAAAACCTCTCAATGGAGCCTACACAATTTCAGCCTTCTTGGGACTATCACTTCACATCGCCCCACCTCACACTTGGAGGTATAGCTGCAAGTGATCCCTCTATCCACATCTCCAATTGTGGCTCCTCTAAAATTGTCTAAGACTTCTTTAGGGACTTTATGTTGAGAGGTAATTTACTCTCCCTCTCATCCAACAGGTCACTAACATTTTCCTTGCTCCTCAAGGCTTTGCATGCATCTTGAACCTCAAGATCATATAGGTTCTTGACTCATGAACTGATCTGTTTCACCTGTCTCATGGTGATGTGTCTAAGGAAAACCTTTCCCTTACCGAAGACAACATCATAGCCTTTGTCCACCAACATCGCGACTGATACCAAGTTCTTCTTTAGTCTAGGCATATACTTCACATCTGTCAAGGTGATAGGAGTTCCATGCTCCCTTTGAAAAACAACTGTGCCCACTCCTGAAACATTATACCTTTCGTCACCCATCTCTATGTGCATCTTGAGGTCTTTATCCTCCAAGGCCCTAAATAAACTTTTATAATCGGTCATGTGGAATGATGCTCCACTGTCAAGATACCAGACACAACCCATCATCGATGACACCATGCATGTGATGAGGGTAAAGTCCATTTCAAACTAAGAGGCTAATGCCTCACCTTCCTATCCTTCCAAGGATCCCTTTTTGGACTTCTTCGATCGGAAATTATTCACAATATATGAATTA
>APFE030127619.1:89340-100678 GCA_000404065.3 Pinus taeda | reverse complement strand
AGCTAACTAATTACAACTCAAATATAACTCAATCTTATCTCCTTAATTAAGGGATAATCTCCTTAATTTAAGGGATAACTGTTGCATGACTTAAGAAAGACTTCTAACATGAATTTCCCCAACTAATTAATCCATAATGAATTAATTAATTAATTCCAAGTAGCTAGTGAGACTAAATTCGATTTTAATTCACAATTTTAATTCAAGGACAAATTATAATTGGAATATGTTGGATTCTATTTTTATCATTTCTTGTTGCTATTTTCAACAAGTGAAGCTTCAAGGCTTCACTGAGGCAGATTGGGCAGGGATTCCATCCGACAGGAAGAGCACATCAGGAGGGATCTTCAGTATTGGGTCAGCGGCAGTTTCTTGGTACAATAGGAAACAGAGATCGGTTTCACTCAGTTTGGTAGAGATAGAGTACATGGTTGCAAGTCAAGTAGCATGTGAGGCTATCTGGATGAGGAAGAATCCTAGTTGCCTTTTTTGGTCAGCGGATGGATCTAAAAATGATTTACTATGATAATTAGAGTTGTATCAAACTCTCTGAAAATCCAGTTTTTCATGATCAGTCTTAGAATATTGATATCTGGTATCATCATCTCAGAGATTGTGTATTGAGGTAGATCATGTTGTTATATTGCATTCCCACGGAGGAGAAAAATATTGGCATCTTAAGAAAGGCATTGTCAAGATGTAAATTTGAGTTTCACAAAGAGAGGATTGAGGTAGTTGATAATCCCTTTCTTGTTGAAAGGGAGCATTGAGAAATGGCAACAAGAGAGTCCATTTTGATTTGTCCTTGAATTAAATTGGAAATTAAATTTGAATTTTATTCTCATGGCAACTTAAAAATAGTTAATTTAGTTTATTAAACTTACTTAACTTAGGAAATTCGAGTTGGACGTATTTCTATCGTCATGTGTATGTTCTCTGTACTTTGTAGGAGTCCAGTGTGAGTTAATTATGCGTTGTAAAATAGAAGACTCAATTTCATGAGTCAGTTCATTTAAATTAGTACTCAAACTAATTGAGAGAACTAATAGTGAGTTACATCCAGTGGTGTCACTAATGAACTCCACCAGTGCTACTCTAGTTAACTGAATAATTACTCATCAGAAACTCATGCATGTCGATTCTGAGAAAGTCCCAGTTGAGACTAGAGTGTAGGGACAGTGTGCTATTTGTTTTAGATTTTTTTAAGTTGCACTAATAGTGCATGCATTCATGAACTGATTCTTAAGGGATTGCGCAATTTTTAGAGGCTTTATTTCCCTTTAAATACAAGCTATCCTCCATAGGAATTACACATTGGAATAGAGGCTTGGAGAGCTTGTGAAGATGCTAAGATTTGGCCTTGAGATTGCTTATGATCTAGAGATTAAATTTTCTGAGTGTTGGGATTGTTCTAGAGAGAACACGAATTGTAATTTCATCTTGATTTTCCATATTAATACAAAACAGATAGTGGGGTTTTGAGCTGTGGCTTTTCCCAGATATTTATTGTGTTATGTGCCTTTGATTCTCTTCCTGTATTCATTATTTTTTTCTCTATGTTTATGGGCTTCCGTTGTAAAGAGTAGAAGTATATTCTTGTCTCTTGCTTTAGCAAATTGCACTAGCTTGTGAATCTACAAGATTTTCTATAGACGCAACATGGCACCTAAATCAAAGAATCAACATAATACAAAATAGGGAAACTAATGTGTTTCCCATCACCACAAAAATGTGAAATGGTGTTGACTAATAATGAGAGGTGCCTAGCCTCATCTATAGCAAAATAAGAAATCCATAGTTGTCCACCACATACCTAAAAATCTGATGGATGGACCGCATGAGGCCCAACATATGTCTAAGTGTATGCAAGACGACTCTCAGCTAAAACACCATGGGGGACATTAGGGAACTGGGGAAAATCCTCCCCTCCTGGATAGGCTATTGATAAAGTATATTTCCTCCTTAGTGGGTCTATACCACAACTCAGGACCGACAAGGAAAGCTTGCTTATGGACATTCCATTGGCAGATCAGATGCACCAATAAGATAGAGTACACCTCTAGGGATGTACCATCTTCATAGTACTTGAGGAGGCATACATTCCTCAAGAGTGATCAGGTCACTGCAGTAATAGGGTGAGGGTATAAATCCCTCTCCCTCTCTCTAACATGTCAAAGTTGAACCATATTGTATGGGTTTTCCTACTGCTCCTACTCCTCCTGCTCCTCCCTCTGCTAATGTTTCTACTACATGATTTACATATAAAATACATTTTTATATTAAATGAAACATGTATTATAACTATGGAAACATAACTTTCAGTGTCAAAAAAAAAATATTGGTGCACTCAAAACACACTCATGCACTAGAGCCCATGCGCTTTCAACTATAATTGTACTAGTAACAATGCACACATAAGTATGACACACCATGGGTGTTTCAGTAATTTAAATTTTCATAGCGGTGTGGTATACTTCTGCATTAGTGTGCATGCATAACCTGTTGGCACTGGTACGATACATGCAGGTTATCAAATGCACCTCTATATGCATATTTTTAAATATCCATTTGCGATGTGTTTTATAAATATAAATGCATTGGGAATGATGCGCCAACGTGAAATATGTCACATCTTTCCTGGTATTTTTATATTTACAAAAACCACTGCTACAACGGAATTTAATTATGTTCACACACCGAAACGCGGTGCACCCTGTAAATTTAAAGGGTGCAGTGCTCCTGGTGCGAGCCATACATATTGAGTTCACCACGTCTTGAATTTTTTTTTTTTTGCAAAAAAAATGATAAATTCAACCTAATTTTCAATTATAATCTGCTAAAAACTTAAATTATAATAAACATAGACATTCCCTAGACATTTTGTCAGTGGGGAGGCATTGTTGACACGTAATTGAGAAAAACAAATTTTCACACCTTTTGAAAAAATTGGAAACTCAAATAGTGAGCGCGGTACTAAAAGATGGTGAGCAAGAGAAGCACTGAATTTAAGGCATTTTCACGTGGCAAGAGTGGCACCAGTGCTTCAGATATTTCCCACACTTTAGACAGTAAAAATTAAAATTACGATCGAGAGGGTCTTTTTCTATTTAACACTCCTTGGTGTGTTTTGCAAAGTGCACCAGGCCAAGATATATCCAAAAGCACCATGTTTTTTTTTTTAATTTAAAATTATCACAGTGCTTTATTGAGACACCCCAGGGCTTTACGTTAGTGGTAACGTACTGATATTGTGGCTTTACAATAGCACAATTCCTTTTTTATAAATTAAAAATTGTCTATTGGTACACTTTATATGATGCCCTAGGGTGTTGTTATATTTTTATCGCACTGGGACACCATTGTCAAATAGCACCTAGACATTTTACTATATGAAGGAGTTTGGTGCTAGCAAATATTCAAGCATCAATGAATTTTGGTATTTAGCGCACCATAGGTTTTATTTAAAAAAAAAAAAAATCCACGGTCTACCATGTTATATGCAGCTCCAGTGCATGTATGGATGGTAAAGCACCGATGCGCTTGAATAATTTAGATACACCATCAAAGAAATATCCGCTCACTCACCTCCACCACAAATAGACTTTTGGGTTATTTTATTGGGGCCTCCAAAAAAACCTACACTAGAATGTCTTTTCCTTGTTATGAGGAGAGAATATAGGCATTAACAGAAGGAAGGAAAGAAAGAAGGAGACATCTTCGTAGTTAGACAGGGGAAGTCCCCAACGCTATGTCAAGCATAGTTTGATGCATGTCAAGGTGAACTTGGCCTATTGATATCAATGTCCATCAATTTATGGTGGTGTTGACATCAATAAAAAAGTGGGATATTATTGCACATAATGTTTTAATTAATGAAAACAAGTGTCGATAATGTCAAATGGGATGTTCAAGACAACAGTAATAGCATTCATGAATCAAAGAAAGCAGTATGACAACTAGATATCATGCATGTCCTCATCAGGTTAACTCAAAAGAGGTATGAATTTTATTGCGTTTTTCACAATGTTATGATGCCCTAATGATCCTCTGAATAACATGGTTGGGTGGTCCTCATCGACACCTTTCCAACAGTATATCACATTATGAAAAACCCTCCCAGATGAGAAGTTATGGCCATTCTAAGATGAGCATTACACAAATGACATATATAATATAGGGAAAAACCCATTAACACCAAATTTGCTAAACAGTTTGCATCTTCCAAGTGGATCCATGGTTCAATGGTTAATTCAATGATGGGTATTGACAAAACATGCATAATGTTTAACAATGTTAAAGGTTGAGCATCTTTCTTAGACCAAGTGGATCCTACATTTGGATGAGAAATTGAATGGTAGATGACACATCAACCTACACAAACTTCAATGAGGATTGTTGGACTATCCTACAATGACACATGGTAACTATCTATTGGTTGGAAGTGATGACATGGACCACTCAGTCGAATAACACGTGGCTATCCTACATAGTCAGCCATGACATAGAAACTCTGAAACGTGTTAGAAAATTACAAGGAATGATGTGGCAACTTGTATGACATGGAAAATACATGTCATCAAGGTGACATAGGACCACCACATGGAAGGTACATTTAGAATTTCTTGAATGATGAAAAGTTGAAATATGGGTAACACATGGCACCCCTCATGGGTTGTCATTGGCATGATTACATCTTGTTTATGTCATCATGTGGATGACCAAGGACCCCTAGATTAGGTTAACATGACTGCGTCTTATCGTTAAAAGAGGTTGAGCATAAATTTTAATAAGATCACATGTTCATTGTTCCATCATAAGAGGGCTAAGCCCTAGGGTACACAGATGTCAAAATTTTAGAACGAAGGTTATATGGAGCTATAGTTGTCCACGAGGCTGGCCCTCGAAACCTCATGATCACATCCACACACACACACACACACACATATATATATGGTGGTGAGACTTCATTCAAAAATCAATCTAAAATAAATTTAAAACATATCTATGGTTTGTGGAAAAATCGAAGTGGTGGCGCAGTTGATTTTTTATGTGATTCTTGAATGGATCGAGACCTCAGGCAGTTGTTTTACATGTATGTATATGTTATTTATTGATAGTTCCCATGAAGAGTTGACATATGTTTTAATTTTGGGCTCTAAGCTCTGATTATGTGATTGTGCCTCAACCACAGGTCACGACTCTGTGATTAGGTTAATTAATTATGTGATATGGTTTGTTCAATCCAGGTCTTGGGTTGGAGTCTATTCAGCCTCGGTCAAATTTTTTTTTTTTACAAGGGTTATTGCCACACCATATTTAACCGTTTTTTCAAACATTTAGTCAATTTTGTAGTGCTCGTAAAGTTCCTTTTTGTATAATGCGCCTAAATTATATCATTTTGTAGAATTACTAAGCTTTTGTATATATTTTATATAGTTTGATATGTTTTTTGGAGGTTTCTAGGATCATTCCTATGCCAAAGTGGATACTAGAAGAAGCATGGTGATTAGGATTTAGAAAAGTCATGAAGGCATGGAAACCCTAGATTGTGTTTTATTGATGTTAAAAATTAGATGTATGTGTTTTGGAAGCTAATGAGAAGGTTTAAGTAAGCATTGCATATGTGGCAAGAATGAGTTCTAAGATGGGTTTTATGTGACCAAATTGATGAACAAGTTGGAATAGAGTATGGAAAGGGTATGACAAGTTGTTGACAACAATATTACAAAAAAATAAATCAATTTGAATATTTACATTAATTGAAGAGCAAGTTGATCCAATTTGAAATATTTTAAAAAGTGATCCATAAGAAGTTGAAGAAGGAGGCGGGTGCCTCCACTAAGGTTTGCGCCTCAATTCAGTTGGAGCCTATAGAAAGTTTAAGGTTGCATATCCTTGAGGTTGGTTCCTCACATACAATAATCTTTGGGTTTCCATGTAGCTTTTGAATTGTTTCCACAAATGTAATAGCGACAGTATTGCCTCTGAAAGGGTGAGATAGTGCACAAAAGTGTGCATAATTAGTAAGTCTATCTATTTCCACCATGATGAAACTCCTTCCTTTGGACTTGGGTAAACCAGTGATAAAATCCATTAAGACCTCCTCCTAACATTGACTTGGAATGGCTAATGGTTTTAAAATACTTGGGGTATTAATTCTCTCAACTTTATTTTGTAGGAAAACTAAACATTTTTCCACAAACTTTTGAATATCAAAGTTAAGTTCATCCAAACAAATTTCCTTCTTGGCATTGTGGTAAATTTTTAAAAATCTTGAGTGCCCTCCTATAGGAGAGGTGTGCGATTCCAAAAGAACATTTTGTTTGAGTTGGGAGTTCTTCCATAGATACAAGCAATCTTTGTACCATAGTGAATAATTTTTCCAAATAAATATATAAGATGCACTAGGATCTTGTTGCAACTTTTGAATGGTGTCCACTCCCCATTATCTCTCTTCCATTCATCCCTTTAGTTATCCAATCTGGTAGGATAATAGAAATGGCACAAAGCAACATTTCTGCATCCTAATCCCTTCTTGAGAGTTCATCTACAACAACATTTTGCTTCCCTTTTTTGTAGTTGATTTGAAAGTCATAACCCAACATCTTTGTGACCCATTTTTGTTGCTCTTTTAAAGGTAATTTTCGTTCTAAAATTATTTAAGGCTATCGTGTTTTTTTTTTACCTTGAAGTGTCTTCCCATTAGGTAAGGGTGCCATTGCTTTAGGTCATGTAGAATTTCCAACATTTCCTTCTCATAAATAGGTTTGTGTAAATATTTTCCCTTGATTGGATGACTTTCAAAAGCAATGGTTATTTCTTCTTACATTAAGAAAACACCAATGCCATTTCCTAAGGCATCACATTCCACAATAACGAAGATTTGAAGTTTGGTGTAGCTAAGATTGGAGCTTGGCATGTTGCCTCTTTACAATGTTCAAAGGCCTTAGTTTCTTCTAGACTCCAAAAAAATGCATATTTCTTCAGTTATATTGTTAGTGGTGCTTTCCATAATTCTTAAAAAAATTATGAAATACCCTATCAACCTAAGAAATTCTTGAATATGCCTTATGGTTGTGGGGATTTTCCATTCATTTGTTGATTTAATTTTGTGGGTCTACCTTAACACCCTCAAGAGATACAATATGACCCAAATATTCCACTTATTGTACCTGAAATAAACATTTGGATGATTTTTCATATAATTATTTCTGCTTCAATAGTTTGAGAACCCTTTCAACATGTTTAACATGATCTTCCAAGACTTGTTGTAGATTAGTATATCATTAAAAAATACTAAAAAACAAATCTAAAGGTGGGTTTGAAATTGGAATTCACCAAACATTGAAATGTGGAAGGTTCATTAGTAAGGTCAAAAGGCATGACCGAAAATTCATAATGACCTTCACGATTTCTCAATGTTGTTTTCGAAATGTCTTATGTCTTCATTCTATTCTAATGATATCCTGAATGAAGATCCATCTTGGTGAAGTAAATTGCTTCATGTAGTTCATCGAACAATTCATCAATGTTAGGAATGGAAAATTTATCTTTAATATTGATCTTATTTAGCTCTCTATAATCTAGACACATACACCATGATCTATCCTTCTTGTGCACCAATACTACTGGAGAACATGAAGAACTTTTGCTTGGTTTAATTATACCTACCTCTAGAATTTCTACAACTATATGTTCAATTTCACTCTTCTGGGCAGAGGGATATATGTAAGGTCTGATGTTTGGAGGAATAATTCTTGGAATTAGGTGAATAGAATGATCATGATTGTGAATAGGTAGGAGACCTTTGGGAGTCTCAAATAACTTGGAATGATTATCAATGAATCTTTTGATATCTAAAGAAACGAATGACTTAGATGTTTGAACATGTAGTGAGCATAATTGTGTAATTACCCCTCAATGTTCCTTCTTCAAAAATTTTCATTCCATTAGAGTTGGTTATCTTCCTATTTTTCCCTATAATACCCCTTAATTCAATTTCCTTTCCTTCCCAAAAAAAGTCAAGGAAATTTCTTGAAAATTAAAAGTTTTCATCCCCAAAGATTGTAACCATGGTCCATTGAACTCCTAATACAACATCAACACCACCCATTGGAATCTAAAGCATTAGATTATTCAATACATGTTCCCCCATGGTTAGATTGATATCATGGAACTTCCGTGGGAAATTTATAGTTCCTCCATTTGCAACCATCACTTGACACACTGGTGATGGATATAAAAAGAAATTCAAATCCTTGGTTATCTTACAATGAATAAAATTATGGGTACTACCTGAATCAATTAAAACTATTACCTTTTTCTTCTTGATATATCCTCCTAACTTGAGAGTTTGAAGAGTGGTAATTCTTTCTAATGAATTACAAGATATAGTTGGATTCATTTCTTATTTTTCAACCCCTGGGGTTGGTTCCAATTTTATATCTTCTTCTTTTGTTGTTTCTTGTTCCTTTTCTTCCTCCTCTTCACAATCTATGTAAAACAATTTATTCTTAGCACACCTATTACCTTTAGGGTATTTTCTATCATAACTATAACAAAGGCATTTTTCTCTTTTTTCGTCAAGCTTTTTTGGTTTCAACCTTGTAGGTTGTGGGAGGCTAGGATTGGCAACACTTCCATATTTATAGTTGTGAGTGGCAGACCCTCTCGTTGCCATAATTTTTCTTTCAACTTTTCTTGCCACCCTAAATGCATTCTGCAATGACTTAGGCTCCCAAAGGAAAACCTCATGTTGAATGTTATCCTTTAAATTTACTATGAAGACATATGTTATATGCTCTTGTATAATATCATACCTTGATATTCAATCTTTGGAAGTCCTCAATGTTCTCCCCAACTAAACCCTTTTGTTTCAAATGTATCAATTGGCTAAAGAAGGTATTGTTCTTTATATCCTCATAATGTGCTATCAATTCCTCTATAAAAAGTATCTAAGAGAAAAATAATTTACTAGAACAAATCCATTGATACCACACAAACTAATTGGGTTCTAAATATAAAGATGCAATGTGTACCTTTTCTATGTGTTGCACATTGTGTAAATTAAAGAACTGATCCATCTGTAGTATCCATGTTACCATATCCTTGTCATCAAACTTCCTCATATCGATCCTTAGAATATGGTTGGTATTAAACCAAAAGTTTGGTATTCAACCAAAAGTTAGAGCCTCTAGAATCATGATTCACATTACTTTTGTTCTCATCATGAGTTTCATGGAATACCTTGTCACCACTAGGAAGCCTTTCTTGTAGCAAAATTGTCAAACCTTCCATGTCTAATTTTAAACCTTCCAAGTCCTCTTTTACGTTCACTTTTATGTCTTCTTTTAAACCTTCCATGTCCCATTTTATGTCATTCATCATTGCTTTGAGTTCATATTTGGTTTCTCTTTGTTGCACTTGGTCTTGTAACTTTCATATATCTTGGTGCATTTCTTCTTCTTCATGTGCAATAGTAGAGCTTTTTGAGGGCTTAATGGGTGTAGAATTATTTTATTTTGGAGGAATTTTGGAACCAAACAATGATATCTATGATTCAATATGCTCTTTCTATCACGTCAAACTGATTTTTCAAACAAAAGTTATGCAAATTTAAAAATATACACCTTTAAAGAGCTTGATTTTGAGCTTGTCTATCTAGCTGACATTGAAACTATTGGATATCTGTGATTTCAGTCTCCCAAGATCTGAAATTGCATCCTGAGGTATCTCTCTATGTCTTCTTTCCAATTCCACAAGTCAGACAAAGATTGGATTGTTCAAGCTAAAATTATGCCAAATCTCCCACGAAGGCTTGATTATGGACTGGTTTATTAGAGCAAAATTGTATGGGATGCCATGTGCCATTGCTTCAACATTCAACCTTAAAACTCATACCTGAAAAGCTACATTCCATGAAATTTTTGTCACTTTTCATAGAATTTGTATCTTATGATCGAAGAGATAATTATTATTATTTTCCTCGGAACACCTAATTGAAATTGAATTCTCGAACATACAAAACCCTATCTTCCTTAGACCATATCTCTAAAAATATAATGGAACAAGGTCTAAAATTGTAACCAGATGTTCAACAATATTTCTCCTCCACATGGTAGCAATTTCATAGTCTTAATCTTCACATATAAAAATTTATTGCAAAAATAATGACTCGTTTGAAACAACAAAACCCTAGAAGCAAAAGCTTTAATACCACATGTTATGTATCAAGATTAAAATAAAAAGGAAACATAAGAAAATATAGATCAATGAATAGATAATAAGCCACTTCTAGGGAGAACCCTCCATTTACATAGCATAAATAAAATAAAAAATGGATGTGTCAAATGGCAAGGGCTCCTTAGTATATATATTAGTCCAAAGGGTCAAAATATAATTAGGGACTACTTAACAATAATAATATAAGGGATCAAAAATAACTATAGTGAGCTTCTATGGGGAACAAAAATAACAATATGGAGGCTACACTATTATTATAGGGACCTAACAAACTTCATATGCCATGAGGGGAGATTTTTAGTGATAGAATCAAGCACTTAATGAAACACGGTAGAACATATACCATAAATGCATGTGCCTAAAACCAATTAGGGGCCCTGTTGTTTCCCTCGAGACATTTCTTGGTTGTAAGGGAAATAATACCTGAGACATCTCAAGATTAATGGGAATTGTTAAAATATGTGGTGGGAGGGACATGCCATGATGGCTTGCAACAAAGCTTCTAATTCTGAAACCGTAGCCTCCAAAATAGAATGGCCAGAAAACTTTGAGGGTTGCAGGGTCTTTGTATCAAACGAGTGGTTTGAAGAGAAATAAAGAAGACAGAGTTTAATCTAGACAATTAAGAATCTGAAATTAAACTTCTATAGAAATAATCATGATATACTGAGAAATGGTGGATGAATTCATGGATGTGGAGTGCTTCATTAAGGGTTTCAAGATTAATTAACATGAGTACAATTAAGTAAAGTCATGAAACACTGACATGAAACAACAAGTTGCATCGTACACCGTCCAACAACAGAGGAAAAAACATAGATGAATGTTGAATCACAAGAGAAAATGGGTGCCTGCAATTAACCCCCAAAGTTGGAATCAAAAATACTTAATATTCTTTGATTTCAGAGATATTTTTTTATTACAAGGGAGGCATGACTCCAACCATCCAAACCACTACAAAATATTACTTTCAGGCTTTTATTTCCCACCTCAACCTAACTGTCTCAATCAGTTATAGAATTGATTCCTAAAATAGTTACACAATTGTCTATCTCTAAAAAGATTCAAAATAATAAAATTTCAATAATATCATTTT
>APFE030127619.1:27278-60783 GCA_000404065.3 Pinus taeda | reverse complement strand
GCCTGATGTTTGGAGGAACACTTCCTAGAATCAAATGAATAGCATGATCATGATCACAAATAGGTGGGAGACCTTTGGGAGTCTCAAATATCTTGGAATGATTGTCCAAGACTTTTTGGATATCTAGTGAAATAGATGATTTTGATGTGGGATCCTCTAGCGAACATAATTGTGCAATTACACCTCATTTTTCCTTCTTCATAAGCTTTTGCATTCCGTTAGAGCTGATTATCTTTCCCAGTTTCCCTACAATACCCCTTAATTAAACCTCCTTTCCTTCCGCACAAACTTTCATGAAAAGTTCTCGAAAATTAAAAGCTATTGTACCCAAGGATTAGAGCCATTGGAATCCTAATACAACATCAGCACCACTCATTAGAATGGAAAGCATTTGGATATTCAATATATATTCTCCCATGGATAGCTTGATATTATGGCACCTTTCAGAGCAATTTATGGTTCCTCCACGTGCAACCATCACTTGACACTTTGGTGCTGGATATAGGAAGCAATTCAACTCCTTTGCTATCTTACAATGAATAAAATTATGGGTACCTCCCGAATCAATCAACACTATTACCTTTTTCTTCTTGATATGTCCTTATATCTTGATAGTTTGAGGAGTGGTAATTCCAGCCAATGATATACAAGATATGGTTGGATTCATTTCTTCTTTATCTAGGGTTTTTTCCTTGAGTATATCCTCTTCTTTTGACATTTCTTGTTCATTTCTTCCTCCTCCTCACAACCTATGTAGAATAATTTCTTCTTAGCACACTTATGACCTTTAGTGTATTTGTTATCACAATTGTAACAAAGACCTTTTCTCTTTTTTCTTCTAATTGTTGTGGTGTCAAACTTGTAGGTTGTGGAAGGCTAGGGGCAAAAACACTTCCATCTTTATAGTTGTGAGTGGTAGGCTTCCTCGTTGCCATGATTTTGCTTTCCATTTTTCTTGCTAACCTGAATGCCTTCTCCAATGAATCAGGTTCCCAAAGGAGAACCCTATGAACACATCAATCTTATGCTCCTTTGGAATATCTTTTACCCTTATGTTCAATTTTTTGAAGTCCTCAATCTTCTCCATCATTGAACCCTTTTGTTTGAGATTTATCAATTGGCTAAAAAAGGTGTTTCCTTTTGTATCCTCATAATTTGTTATCATTTCTTCTGTAAAAATTGCCCAAGTGACAATTTGTTTACGAGAGAAAAGCCATCAATACCATACAAACTGATTTGGTTCCAAATATAAAGTTGCAATATGTACCTTTTGTGTGTTTTTCACATTATAGAGATCGAAAATTTGCTCCATCCATAGTATCCATGTTCCGAGATCCTTTCCATAAAACTTCCTCATATCGATTTTTGGAGCATCGTGGGTCTTCAATCCAACATTAGAGTATATGAAATCATGATTAATGTTTTGTTTGTTCTCATCATGAGTTTCCTTTACTACCCTTTCACCATTAGTGACCATTTCTTGTAGCAACTTATTCAAATTTATCTTCAATTCTTCCATCTTATCGTCCATGCTATTCATCTTAGTGTCCATGCCATTCATCTTATCTTCTATGCCTTTCTTTAAACCATCCATCTTAGCCTCCACACCATCCATCTTAACTTACATTCCATTCATATTAGCTTCCACGCCATTCATCTTGGCTTCATTTACCTGTAGTGAGAGTGAAATTTGTTGTACTTGGTCTTGTAATTTTGATATATCATGTTGCATTTCTTCCTCTTCTTCACAAGTCATGCTAGAGCTTCCAGGTTTCTTACTAGGTGTTTCCATTTTCTTTATTCGGGACATTAATTAATGCTAATAATTCTTCACTATTCCCTTTGAATTCCTTCAAACTAAATTTTCAAACCAATCTTATGCAAAATTCAAAAAAACTACACACCTTTTTTTTCACTTTGTAAAAGCTCGATATTGAATCTATTGTATCTCTGTAACTGCAGATCTCGAATATCTAAAATCTCATCCTGCGTAGCGCTTAGAGTCATCTTTCTAACCCTATAAGTCTGATCAATATTGGATTCTCCAAGAAAGAGTTATGCCAAATCTCCCACGGTGACTTGATTATATAATAGTTCAGTAGAGCGAACGTGTACGATGTGCCACATGTCACTGTTTCGACCTTAGTACCTAAACTTGATACACAGAAAACAACAGGTCATCCCCCTTCTAAAATTTCTTACGAAAATTCAATCTGATGCTTAAAACAAAAGTTATGATGATTTTCCCCAGGTCACCTGTTTGGAATGTAATTCGGGAGTCTGCAAAAATGACAACTTCCTCAGACCATATCTCTATAAATATAGCAATACAAGCTCTGAAAATCGGACCCAAAGTTCAAAATGATTTTGGACCAAATGGGTTTTTTTTTAGTTTCTGAATTGTCGCAGAAAAAATTTATAGCGAAAATGCCACGATGACCTGTTTGGAGCAGCGAAACCCTAGAATCCAAAGCTCTGATACCAAATGTTATGAAACCAGCTCACAAAAAGATAGATCAACACCTTAAAACTCAGCCTCTTCAAGGGGTCAACCTCCTTTACATTACACAAATGAACAATTCTTGGATGATACAAATGACTAAACCTCCCTTCTATATATAGGAGTTTAATTGGATCATAATGTATTTAGCCAACATAACAGTAATAACATAAGGGCACAAAAATAACAATAGTTGGTTTCTATGGGGCATACTAATAACAATATGGGGACAATAGGGGCACAATAATAACAATAAGGGTTACAATGACAATAGTAATGGGGGAATCACTAGTATTATAGGGGCCTAACAGATTTTGAGGTTTCTTTATCTTTGGTATATATTTGACTGCTCCTTTCTTACAAAGTCTGATGATGTGATCGAAATTGAGGTGCCCTAATCTCTTATTCTATAGTCAAGACTCATCTTGTTTGTTGATGTAGAATTATTCATTATCTTCCTTCAAAATATATACCTTATTTCATGTTTGAACTACTTTAGCCAAAGCCTTCCCAATAGTTGTTGATCTAATTCCATAGTCCTGAGCTCTAAAGAGAATATCACATCCTCTATCACACATCTGACTTACACTCAACAAATTATGTTTCAACTCATCTACAGAAAACACATCCTAAGCCTTTCCTCTTCAATTATTTAGATTGATTGTGCCCTTTCCTCTAATTCTTCTTGCTTCATCATTCCCAAATGTGACATTTCCAGTTTTATTTTCATCAAGAGATACAAACTTGCTTTTATCTCCTATCATATGTCTAGAGAAGCCATTGTCCACATACCATTTACTGTTTTGATCTTGAGAATGCATAACTATGCCACACTTATCAAATTTCTTCTCTTCCTTCTTATTTCTCCACTGCATACATTCATTTTTTTTCTGAAATTGATTTGAGATAGTTATCTATTGGTTTTAAGTTGACATTCATGTGACTTGTGCCCAAAATTATGACAGTAGAAACATTCAGTGATATCAAAGAGAGGAGAAAATGGGTTTCTATCTAGATTCATGTATGTTTTGATGTTTTCAAATCTATTGTTTTGCTCACTTCTTTTAGGATTCCTTAGTTGATTTATTCTAACATAAGTTCTGCAAGTTATAGCTTTGCGCCCAAATGTTTTAAAATAGTAGCAATACCCATATAATTTTTCTCGTACCATGAAGTGGATGACATTTGCGCATATAACCATCTTGACATTTGATAATCTTGTCTCATAAAGAAATATGGTCTCTAATAGTTTTTTGTTTGT
This sequence comes from Pinus taeda, assembly GCA_000404065.3. Classification (NCBI taxonomy): domain Eukaryota; kingdom Viridiplantae; phylum Streptophyta; class Pinopsida; order Pinales; family Pinaceae; genus Pinus; species Pinus taeda. The sequence goes on along the minus strand of APFE030127619.1, from coordinate 57,022 downwards.
TTGTCCATTCCTCTTTTTTGCTGCACTTTACTGGAAATTCTTCTTTGTTGTTTCTCACATGATGTTGAAGTGTTGCTCAAATTTTTGTTCTCAAACTAATGTGAACTTACATTGTCTCCCTTAGCAACTTTTACAAAAGTAATTATCTTTTATTCCTCTATTTTGATTTCATTGGATTCTCCTTCATAGCCTAACCCAACCTTCATAAGTGGAGACCAGTGATTATTTAATATCACATCCATTTTTCCAGATCCTTTTATATTTTGAATATTCATGTTCATATCAGTTTGTGCCTTCTCCAACTTTTTCTTCAAAGTTACCACCTCTCCCAATCTTTCACACTCCCAACTTTTATCCTTTATTTGTTGCACTAGAATGTCTTCCACCTTCTTTGCTTCTTCAATTTCATCCTTCAATTTGATAGTTTCTTCTAAATTTGATTCTTCTTTTTACATATTTCAATAAAATATTTTTTTGCTTATTATTATTTTTTTACGTCTGTCTATTTCATCCAAGGTGATGGCGGTCGGGTCACCATGATGCCAATAACACCAATCTACCCCCTCCATATAACAATGGATTTGGCCCATCAACATATTCAATGCCAAACAATATAAAATACCCACACAACTAGGCGATACAGAAGTAGGCCAAAAGAGGATTTCAAACTGACATGCAGTCTTTCAAATTATTTGTTTTTATCAGTCGCTACAAAATAATTCCATAACGTTCATTTCTAGTTTATTTTCTGGTCGCTACAGAATAATTTCGTAGTGTTGTTCACTCTCAAATAATTTTGCAACATCATTCGCTCTGAAATAATTTCTTATCACTTTTTAAAGTTTTGTACAAAATTTTAAGGGAAGGTGGAACGAGTAAACTCTCTTCATAATCGAATCTCCACGATCTTGATTGGATCCTTGATGCAGTGAATGATTTCACTCGTTTTTCTTTGTTAGGGGTTGCATGTTAACTCAAATTGGATGATCATAAAACCAATCTAAAGGATTTTCACAACATTCCAAAACATGGGTACTCTATCTTGCTGTTGTAACAACTCTCCAATCAATAACAAAACACCACGCAACCATTATTACAGGGAACAACAACACATTCCTTCTACATAATTTATGACTAATACAACAAGAATCCCAAAAGTAAAAAAATTGGCAATCACAACAAGAATGAAGCCATAATATTTTATATTTTTTTCTTTTATAAATCAATTCAAAAAGCTATAGACTTTCAAAAATTACCAATTTACTATAAATACCTCACGTTCCTACTCTTGGACACTGTGGTACATTCCTTCGTATATTTTGAAGCCATTATAACAAGAATGCCAAATATGCATGAATAAATCACACATCAGTTGAAGCCACAATGTATCAACTCTTAATATCAACACTTCAACAAATTACAGGCCCTCAAAAATGACCAAAAGCACAGGAATAAATTATGAATTAATAATGGTTCAAAACATAAATTAATTTAGTGTAACTACATGTTTCAATTTATTTAACAACCACACAAATTATAGCCCCACGTTGTTGTTTATTAAATCATTCACACAGAATTACCTTTCATTCACACAAATTGAAGGTACAAGCATCTGCAAAACCTCATAACTATAGTTACATAGAAGAACAATGATTTCCTCTATTCTCTCCCTCTCTTCTCCTCTCTCCAGAGTTTCTTCTTTTCTTCTTCTCCTCTCTCTCCCTCTCAACACTCTTTTTTTGTATTGTTTCCCAAAAGGAACAAACTATGACAACCAAGAGTCGTAAAGGTGAATAGTTTCCCCTTCTCCACAAAATAAGGGAAACTGAAAACTATATTTACATTAGAAAGTAACTTCTCCATCTTATTTCTAAAAATCAAAATTCATTTCCTAATGTAAATATTACAATATTTAAAAAACATTTAAAAATTCCTTCCAGCATCACCATGTGACCATCCCATCACATTGGTAAGCTCTTGTTTAGACTCTCACATCTTGTGCTTGGTCTATTCACCTGCATCAAACCCCCAGGGTGAAAAATATTCATGGTATCTTAACCATGTGTTGATGAAGTTTTGATCCCAAGTTTTATGTTGTAGTTGGTCCTTCTCCATGTCATGTCATTGCTTCATTGTTTTCTCTTGTTGTAGTCTTCCTCCTTCTTTGTTGATGAAAATTTGCTCTACTATCTACAACATGTTGTCGTTTATTCTCCTCTACCCTACATACCTATTTTGTCAAGGCTTCATCAACATCAGCTTCCTTATTCTCTCCATTTCAACATCGAACCTATCCTTGGGCTGGCACAAGCCATTATTTCCTGGTTGAAATTTGTTGTTGTCCTCCAATGACACATCAAGATAACAATTGCTTGGAATTACTTTCACAACTCTCTTCATTTTTTGTGGGAAATCATCATCATTTTTGTCTATTTTTTTCTTCATTTTTCCCATGGGAAACTTGTCCTTCTCATCTCTTGGACTGTTTCAATTCACTCTACTCTTTGTCCTTGGATTGTTCAACTAATTTTCTAAGAACTTCAATTCAGTTGCAATTTTTTTTGTGCCTATTCTGCAATCCTACAAATCCTCTCCCAATGGTTCTTATACTTCATTAATTGAATTATCTCCAAGATATTTCTCTGTTTCTTGCATATCTTCATACACAAACCAATTATTTGTTTTAAAAATATGAGACTTTGAAGTCTCCTTTATTACTTCCAACATCTCTCCCTCATGTAGCACTAAAACTTCCAAGTTTCCCATCAAATCTTCATCTGCTTCATCCATGATAACAAATTCATCATTAATATCCACACACTTGTGTTCATCAACCTTAGGTTGTTCTTCCATGATTTCATTTTCCTATGGTACATAGTCTTTATCTTCACTATTCTTTGTCTTCCTTCCAACTTGTATAACAATACTTAGTGACTATTCCTCCTCTCTACACAAAACAAAATCAATGTTATGTCCTTCATCTGGAATGACTCCTGCATTCATACAACAATTTTTAAAATCAAAATCATTAAGGAATGTATCCTCCATTAACACCTTGACCATCATATGTTGATTGTCCACACAGCTTGTGAGACTCTCAACTAGTCTCATCAACATTTTCTTCATGTTGATCTTCAGTTTCCAAATGTCCCATGAGAATTTGATCTAGTCTCCTTTCAACATTATCATGCCCTCTCTCGTCAAGGTTTACTCCTTGTTTAAGTTCACAAAGAACTTCTTCTTCAACAATTGTCCTTTGTTGTATCTCAACTCCTTTTACCTTTTCCTCCAACTAAGCATTTATCTTCTATTCAAAATCCTTGAGTTTCTCCATCAACTAAGCATTTGATCTCTGTCTTAGCTTCACCTGCAAAAAATTCCATTTTATCTTGTTCCAGAGAGTCCATATGTAACTTGGTCTTCCTCATCTTTCTGTAGTAGTCCTCTCATCATCTTTTGTTGTAATTTAATTTCAACTACTTCTCTGTCAAGTTTGTCCTAACTTGATGTACTATTGCTTCTCTATGAACCTTTATTACGACTCTTAGTAGTCACACATATCCTTCTTATATGAGCTTCTCCCTGCTCACTATGAACTACACACAAGCCATTGCAATAAGCTGACTCCATCAAACTGTTTGTAAATACCATGCTAAGATCTTACATCCTTGGTCTTCTCCTAATATTTATACTGAATCCTTCCTCTAGAATCTTCATTTGATCTCTCTCTCTTATGGCTTCTGCATGCAATTTACTCACCTTCTTCCTCTAAGAACTTTGTTTTTCCTCCCTCTCTATTGCAAGGTTTCTTGCCATCATCATCAAGAACTCTCTATGTTCTTGGTTATAGTCAACAATTGTAAACATGATCACTACTACTTGTAATTGTTAGTTAGTTAACAAAATACCATTACCTTACTATCCAAATATCTGTTGAACATGCATCATTATTGTTGCATTCTTCTCCGTTAATGTCCTTTGCTCAAATTTTTTTGTTTTCTTCAAAACAATTCTGATCTACTTCCTCCAAAAGTGGGTTTCCTTTCATACACCGCCTTCTTCAAATTTCCATCATGCAATCATCAACTTTCAAACTCAATAAGAATTAAAACAAAATAAGTTACTTCAATCTTATTTTCAAATCTGATTCTGCTCCATGCTTTTGTTGTGAACTCTAGACTTTACTGGCTTTTTTCTTTCAAATTTCCATTATGTAGTCACTCAATCAAATTTATCATATCTGATTCCGCTCCATGCTCTGAATTTCATCTCAACAACTTTTCTTTCTTGTTGAGTTGTTCTATTCTCATCACCAAAGAGCTTGCAGGCTCTAATACCACTTGATGGTAGTTAGGTCACACCGACACCAATAACAGAAATCTACCCCCTCCATAGAACAATGGATTCAACCCATCAACATATTCAATGCCAAACAATATAAAATACCCACACAACTGGGAAATATAGAAGCAATCCAAAAGGGGATTTCAAATCGACACACAGCCTTTCAAATTTTAATTTTTTTTAACAATCGCTACAAAATAATTTCACAGCCTGTTTCTAATTCATTGTCTAGTCACTATAGAATATTTTTCGTAGCATCATTTGCTACGAAATAATTTCACAACGCTCTTTAAAATTTTGTACAACAATTTTTGGGAAGTTGAAACAACTCTACTCTCTTCCTAATTAGTTTTCCATGGCCTTGATTAGGTCCTTGACACAATGAATGATTTCACTTGCCTTTCTTCATTAGGGTTTGCATGCTAACTCGCATTGGACAGTCAGAAAAACTCTAAAGGATTTTCGTAACATTCCAAAACAGGGGTACTTTATCTTACTATTATAACAAAAATCTAATTACTAATAGAAAACCACACAACCATTATTCTAGGGTGCATCCACACATTCCTTCTACGGATTTTAATACTAATACAATAGGAATCCCAAAAGACAAATGGACAATCACACCATGAATGAATCCACAATATTTTAAATTTTTGTCTTTTATAAATTGGTTCAGCAAGCTATAAGCTTTAAAAAATGTCTACTTTACTATAAATACCTCACATTCCTACTCTTGGACTCCGTGGTACATTCCTTCGCATATTTTGAAGCCAATACAACAAAAGTGTCAAAGATGCATGAATAAATCACACAAAAGTTGAAGCCATAATGTACCAACTCTTAATATCAATCAATTCAACAAATTATAGGGTGTTGCCAACAAATTAACAAAAGAATTATAGATCAATAGCTTAAAAATTATCCTCTTTGAGGAGGAAACTGTGTTTACATTACATAAATGGCAATTCTTGGATTATACAAATGATAATACCTCCTTAGTATCTGCAAGAGTCTAAGGGGTCACCATATAATTAGAGCCTACATAATAAACAATAATGAAAGGGCACAACAATAACAATAGTGGTCTTCTATGGAGCACAACAATAACAATATCGATGATACATGGGCACAACAATAACAATAGGGGGCTACATGAACAATAATAATAAGGGGGATACACCAGTAGTATAGGGGCCTAACATGCCCCTCTCCTTCAAAAACGTGTTGTCCTCAACACTTGAGTAGTTCCAAATGCTTATGTATAAAATTATGATCCTCCCATGTGGAATCTTCAGTGAGTAAGTTCTTCCAATTAATGAGATACTCTGAAATTAATCGATTTCATAGTTGTCAGGTTCTTGTTTTCATGACGGCTTTAGGCTCAAGTATGATTTTTCCTTATTCATCAAGTTTTTGGAACATTGTTTGAACTGGGAGCTTGTCACTGAAAACCTTCTTTAAGCATGAAACATGGAAAATTAGGAGTACTCAGGAAGATGCAGGCAACTCGAATTTGTATGCCATAGTACCAACCTTTTGCAACATCTTGTAAGGACCATAGTACTTAGGCGATAATTTATTATCCTTCTTAGCTTGCTCGAGGGAAATTTGTTTGTAATGTTGTAGCCGTAAAAATACCCAATCACCTACATCAAAACTTCTTTCACTATGATGTTGATATGATTTTTGTTTCATTCGATTCTACGCCAGAGTGAGGTTATCCTTTAAGAGTTGGAGACATTTTTGTTGATGCTCGATGTGATCTTCCATTGCTCGAACCTTAGAATTTTCTCTTAAATATGACGTGATGGATGGTGGAAAATATCCATAAAGTGCCATAAATGGGGTCCTTTTTGCTGCAGTATGGAAGGAAGTGTTATACCACCATTCATCTGGAGGAAACCATTTAATCCATTGTGTTTGTTTATCAGATATAAAGAAACGAAGATATCCTTCCAAACATGTGTTCACTATTTCAATTTTCCCGTCAGATTGAGGATGATAAGATGAGCTATGAGTTAATTGAGTACCAAGACAAGAAAATAATTTCATCCAAAAATTTCTAGTGAAAATGGGATCTTTGTCACTTACAATAATCGTTGGGTTTCCATGTAGCTTTTGAATTGTTTCCATAAATTTCATAGCAAATGTACAGGATTTAAAAGGATGAGGTAATGAACAAAAGTGTGCATACTTGGTAAGTCTATCAACTACCACCACGATGACACTCTTTCCTTTAGACTTGGATAAAATTGTGATAAAATCCATTGAGACCTCCTTCCAAAGCTGACTTGCAATGGCTAAAGGTTGTAACAGACCCAGGGTCTTAATTGTCTCAACTTTATATTTTCGGAAAAACAAACATTTTGCCACAAACTTATGAATATCATATTTAAGGCCATCCCAAAAAATTCCTTCTTGAGTAAGTTTCTAAAAATATTAAGTTCCCTCCTAAGGAGAAGGAGTGCAACTCCACAAGATTTTTTTGTTTGAGTTGGGAATTCTTACAAAGATATAAACGATCTTTGTACCATAATGAATCATTTTTCTATCTAAATGTACTTTTGAATGAGTGACCACACCCCTTCATCATTCTTCCATTCATCCCTTGCTTCAGCTATCCAATTAGTTGGATAATATAAATGGCACAAAGAAATGCTTCCACATCCTCATCCTTTCTTGAGAGTGCATCTGCAACAACATTTTGCGTCCCTTTTTTGTAGATGATTTCAATTCATAACCCAACATCTTTGTGGCCCATTTTTATTGTTCTTGTTAAGATAATCTTTGTTCCAAAAACTATTTACGACTATCATGACCTATTTTACCTTGAAGTATCTTCCCATTAGGTAAGTTCACCATTTCTTTAGTGCATGTAGTATTGCCAACATTTCCTTCTCATAAATAGGTTTATGTGAATATTTTCCTTTGATTGAACAAATTTCAAAAGAATTGGGTCTTCCTTCTTGCATTAAAACTACATTGAATCCATTTCCTGAGGCATCACATTCCACAATAAATGTTTTTGTGAAGTCCAACGTAGTTAAGACCAGTGCTTGGCATATTGCCTCTTTAAGATGTTCAAAGGCCTTAATTTTTTTTGGAGTCTAATAAAATGCATATTTATTCATCAATGTTGTTAGAGGTGCTGATATTATCCTATAATTCTTAACAAACTTGCAATAATACCTTGTCAACCCGAGAAATCCTCAAAGATTCTGTATGGTTGTGGGTATTTTCCATTTCTTAATGGCTTTAATTTTGTTAGGGTCTACCTTAACACCCTCATGAGATACAATATGACCCAAATATTCCACCTCTTTCACTCCAAAGAAACATTTGGAGGTTTTTTCATATAATTGTTTCTCCTCCAATTGTTTGAGAACCCTATCAACATATTTGTTATGCAGGCAATCCTTTCTGCAGACATAAATGATTCCTCTAGTCCTATGGTAGGATATTATAACAAACTAGACAAATATGTGTAAAATTTTCTAGTTTATACTAGAAAACACAAAGGAGGATAGATGACCTACCTCACTCTGATGCTAACATACGTTGGTGTCGTCCTTGAGTCCTTTGCTTCCAAGTTCAATCTCTTGTTTTATGTTATGGATGAATACCTGCAAGGAAGATCAGGTAGAGACAACAAACACATGCATAGAAAAATTCATTCCAATACAAACCATGTAACATAACAAGGAGTATTACACTAAATGAGCAATAACTGACACATTTATGGAAAGCAACCACATAATTTATTATTAATAGATGGTAAAGGGAGAAATAAAACCACTTAAGCCTTGATGTTGGAGGACTCCTTTAGGTGAGTTTCCAAGTCCTAGCCTTAACCTTCAAGCACTCATTTCTCTTAGAAAAATGGGCAGCATTGGGCATAGTTCAACACTAGGAAGGCAACCAACCAATAACCAATCAGATGTGGATAGTAAGGATCTCATTTATAGGGAACGGGAGGGAATTAAGGATCCATAAAAGGAGAGAGAGATTCCACACATTAAGGGAAAGATCCATGAAAGTAGTATCAAGGACCAAGTATGGGAGATATCATTCCAATCCTTATTCACCTGTAACCAACTCATCGTTCTCAAGGCTTCTGGTAAGAGAAGCTTCTCCTCCACTTTAGGAAAACTACCTGAAGAGGTTCAATGTGGGTTTTCCTAATAAAATTCACACTGGAAACACTAGCACAATATAGTGCAACAAGGACTATCACAGTTCACTAGTGATGCAAAAAGTGTTGATCCTGAAAACAAGGTTTTTGACAAGTTTCTTCATAATTCATTCAGGGCAAGTTATTTTCTTTTCTTTAGGGATTATTCTGAACATGTTTCATGGTGAACATATTGACAAATTTCATCATTTTGACACTTTAGGATATGATACAAGGAGTGTGACAAAATATTTTATAACAAATACCCCCTAAAGCATGAAGGCATAACGAGAAGTGATGGTTGAAATGCTTGACAAGTCAAGGCAAGGACCTAGAGAAACACTACCAAGAGACCTGAAAATCAAACACGATACAAGATATTTGACATCTTTGATGTAAGTATGCTTAATAATACATCTCCGAGTAGGCATCTAATAATACATGAATCCATGGCATGGACACAACCATCTGAATAGAAAGGATCATGTGTATGGATCCATGACATGGACATGACCATCCGAATAGAAAGGATCATGTATATGGGTCCACGATATTTACACACCCATCCAAATAGAAGGGATCATGTGTACAATCATGAATATCTAATAACTCCACGCAACCTAGATTTATAATACGAAACCTAGGGTCTTCATCTCTGTCTTGATCCAACCAAAGTACGACTCCCACCATGTGAATAGATGTGTCGCATTCGAACATGGTAGAAAACACCTAATTACCGGTCAATGATGGGAACCATTAACAGGCATGAGAGAAACCACCAATAATGATGATGGCTCTCAAGGTACAAAAACACAATCCACTAGTGTGAAAAATGAAGCTGAATTCAAACACTCGCAGAATCATTCAATAGAAGACCAATGATGTGAACCTATCAGAAAATGTGAAGAACCTGACATTGAGGCATGCAAGATCCAAGGTACGGAAAGGGAGATTCTATATCATTTTCCTAGATAATGAGTTGGAGTTGATAGGAAGTGATTTGTCGAAGGAGGGCCATAATTTTTCCCACATCATTGACACGAAACATAGGATTTTGCAGAGTTGGAAAGAGTGATTCAAGATTGCTGGAAAAAATTAAAACAGGGTATAAGTGGTTTTAATTGCAGATGGGACTTCTCTTGAACATATTGGCAACACAACTCCAGAATTTAGCAACATTTGACTGAACATAGGATAAGAGGTCATGATGACAATATGATATAATAATATGAGAGGAAATGGATTCCCAAAACCCAATAAGGCAAGTGACAAAGTGAGGATAATCCAAACCTGACACGAGATATAGACAAGTGTTATGTTCAAGAGAGACATGCTACCTTTGTACAAAATACATGATAGATGTTTACTTCCATTTTACCCCCACTATTTCTAGCGAGTACCTCATTATTTTTAATATCAAGCTCGAATATGATACCATATGATTTTCGTACAATTTCATCCTTCAGATGAATCCATCATAGTATATTTAACAAGCCCTAGGAAGGAGTAGCTCGGTCTCTTCATGGTGACAATTCCTTAGTCTTTTGGTTTTACAAGTCCGACGGAGGGGTAACTCAACATCTTTTTCATTTTTAGAGAGTTTGAAAAAGAGGCAAAAAGGAAAATCCATAGGTACCTTTTCATAGATATTCTCTCGAATCCGAAAAGGTAGAAAACAATATTCAAGAGAACCTCTTAGCCACATTTGACTAAGGTATTCCTTTTTCATAACTAGGCTATCTCAGTCTAGAAAAGGGTTAAACTTATACTGATTAGACGTTTTTTCTTTTACTTTAACGAGTTCGAAAAGAAAAGTGCTCGATAATATTTTCATATTTTTGGATTCTGAAAAGAGATAAAAGAGGATTCCACCTAGAGGAACGAGTGGTAAAAAAGGACAACCACTGGTTCCAGTCATGATGGAACTGCTCGAAACATGTAAATTTCTAGAGGCTATCTAATAAGACCAATCATTGCATATTTTCCCCAAGCAAGGGTAAAAGAACCAAGTGAAGGCATATGATCTTCCAAAGAGATGGTGACGATGGAATGAAAAAAACCAAGGCTTAAAACAGGCTGATAAAAATGGCAATCACGAGAGGTAAAGTGGGAATGGTTTCATTTTTACACAAGCTTGAAACATGGGAAACTATGCTTGAGGATATTTGAAGATGGTTTTAGTTTTTCACAAGCTTGAAACATGAGAAAAAACTATGTTTGGATTTGGTTTCATTTTTACACAAGCTTGAAACAAAGAAAAACTATGTTTGAGATAAGTTTGCATGCCCCCAACATAATGATTCAATTCGAGGTCCATGCCCCCCAAGCTTCATTTCATTCACATGAGTAGAATAATGGTTACTAATAGGTGAATGGAATGAAGGTTCAATTACGAGATCAAGTGAAAGAATAGATTGGGAATTTACAAGGTCTAATCAAAGACTTGAATTGGAAGGGGATTTGTTTCATTTTTGAATGAGCTTGACACAATAAAAGAACCATGCTCATGACACCTTGTTTCATTTTTTAACGAGTTTGATAGAAATAAAGGAACTTTGATCTAGGAACCTTGATTCATTTTTTAAAGAGCCCGACAAAAGAAAAGGAATTGTGCGCCAAGAACCTTGATTCATTTTTTAAGGAGATTGACACAAGAAAATGCACGGTTCTCTAAGAACCTTGATTCATTTTTTAAGGAGCTTGACACAAGACAAGGAACTCTACTCCAAGAACCTTGATTATGGACCATAAGAGGCCATGGATTCCAAGAGGTTCTCATCAAATGGGAAAACAATTCTCTAGAAGGGATACATGTCAAGGGATATAATGGAAAGATCAGGCTCCAATTCCCCCAGTACATGATGCACTATATCACTAACTTGATCATCAGTAGATGCATGCATGGAATAGGTGGCCACATAATTAACCTATGGAGAGGGTGATACCACTTGCATACAAGGAGCATTTAGGGAAGATGGTTGATTGGAGCCAAATTAGGACAAACAAACAAAATTTGATCAATGACCATGATTCTTCCTTCATGTGGGAAACATATCACACGAAAGAGAGAAGATAAAAGAGCTCCCATGACATAAAAATAGTCACGGCCAAGGAGTAAATTAAAATCCAAAGGGCCTTGGACAACCATAACATCGATACAGACAATTTTTCCTCCCAAAGTAATAGGAAACTTGGGAAGGATACCTAACGGTTGATTGGTTCCTTTGTTAAAAGCAAACATATTTTGGGTAATAGGGACAAGTTTCAGAGAACCTAAAGCTTTCCAAGTAGTCAAGGAAATAATTTTAAGAGGTCTACCTTCATCTATGATTGTGTCAGGTACGGGTATATTATAAGCATGTATTGTGATCCGAAAGGGCATGTAAGAAGGAAGACTGTATCCTTCCAGTCGACTCCAATCAAAGGAAGTGACCATACTACTTGGAGGGGGTGCCGTGGAATCTGAGAAATTCCCCCTTGTGTTATGGGAAAGGGAGTATAGCCCCACTGTATGGTGGGAATGGAAGGATTGCCCCCGAATTCATTGGAATCTGAAGAAACAAGAAGAACTTGAGCGGTATGAAGCTCACTCTCTATGGGAAAGGTACGGTCAACTGCAAGTGGAATCGAGTCAACCATTTTCTCAACCAATGGTTGGTTGGGAAAAAACTCACGGGATTCCAATTCAGAGACAGTGGGATTGACTAGAGATGAATTTTCACTAATCACTTGATCAACGAGTGGAGGATTAGGGGAAAGCTTTCGATAACTAGTCGGAGGAAGAGGTTGAGAAGTTGTAAGGTTGTCCAACACTTTTGAGGCTTCACCCATATAAGGAAAAATGTGAATAGGATGATTCCCTTCACATAACTTACAGGGACATTTAACTTTACCATTTTTCCCATGGACCTTACTATCACTAGTTGAGCGTTTATCACCAACATGATCTCCAGAGGCTAATGACGAAGGTCGATGTGAGCTTGTAGACCACACTTCTAATACCTTGGGAATACCAGGGAAATCTTTAAGATGATGGTCACCCTTACAAAGCATGCAAGGAAATTTAACTTTGTGGGGTTGATTGGAAGGTTTCTCCCTACTATTTGCATCCATAGCAATGGATGTTAGGTTGTCCCCCTACTTATTTTTCTTCTTCTTCTTATCCACCAGGTTACTAACTTGCAGGCTTTCACCAAAGGAAGAGGAAGAAGAAGAATAAGAATGAACAGGCGAAGAAGGAAGAGTCAACTTTAGGATTAATTGGAGGTTGATATTGTTTAGGTGAAGGAGAACCCGGTTGAGAAGAAATTTGGACATTTGGAACCATAGGGGTCGAAAATAACCAAACTGGTAAACCAATGGTAAATCTGGGAAGAGACAATGTTGCCATATAAGGAGAGCCAATATTTCCAAAAGAAGGAAAAGTGCCTGGATTCCTATCAGAGGGGTTTCCTTGATTAGTGGACTTAGGAACTATTTCCATTAGTCTCAACCTAAGATCTACTAAGGAGTATTTCCATAAGAAGGATGTTGTTCTGCGGTTAATTAATTTTAGAAATTAACAAAAATAAAATCAAAAAAGGGTAACTAGGCATAAAGGTTTACCGAGCAACTGTGAATTGCATATTACACCTTGGCGAACCAAGGGCTTAACATATGGCAACCAATCTCCCTGAATGTTGTGTTTGGAGTATCATGGTATACAAGGTGGTAGACTCAATTACCTATGGATGGATAGAAACCTATAGGGGACTCCAAAAATATATGTGACAGTATGTGGGAGTGCAATCTGTAGTAGTGTTTTCTAGTGCGTAACCATTCAATGAGAGTGTTCCCATATACTTACCATGCATGGAGCGCCTCCGATATACCTAAAAGTACTGGAGAAAGGTCCTATACACTTCCATACGTGGAACAAGATTTTACCCTCGGGATGAAACGCTAGAAAATAATGGCAGCTCCTACATTTAACGATGCTAGAACATGTCTCTAACCTAGGCCTCTAGATGTTTGTGTTAATGTTACAAATAATCCTTAGGTTAATTGAGATGAATTTTAAAGTTGACCTTGAATTATGTTTCGGTTTCAAGGCTAAAAAATCAATGTCACCTGAACACACCTACGATGCAACTAATATGAAAAAATGATTCTCTCAATTTCAATGAAGGTTATCTAGCATAGGGAAGAAGTTTCAAACATTGATACAACAACCAAGTATGAAACTAAAAAAGCTTCCTAACTAGATCTTTAAATTTCACTATTCTAATGCACCCACCAAAAGTAAAATGAATTTCAATTCCCTAAAATGCACCTATGTGAATTTTTCACTTTTTATTTTCAATGAATGAGAATGCACTTTTCAGCTTTCAACGCCAATCAATGTAATCTATGCTCAATGACAATTCCAAAAGTGACTTTTAAATGCAATGTAATCTAATGCAATTTCAAAAAATAAAATTTGAGATGAAAGCTAAGAAAATGAAAATGCCATTTATTTTATGGTTTCCAAAAGAACTAATAATGCTTTAACCAATATAAAATCAGTATTACTTCCACACATACAAGAAACAAACAATCAATTCAATTGACCCAAATAACTAAATACCCAACCAAAATTCATTTCACTACTTCAAACAATGGGATGGACTTTTGCAAACCAATAAGAAATCAACAAAAATAATGGAAATTTCTATGCACACAGAGCAAGAGGACACTTGAGAGATTAAGACACACTGGACCTTTCTGGTAGAAATGCTAAAAATCCTCATTTTTTTGGACCAGTTATACTTTAATGGTAAAACTCCGCGCTAACAGGGGTTTTTAACGCTGCTTTAATATTAAAAACCCGTGCTAATAGGCTAACAAGGTCTTCATCGTGACTGTAATGGGTAAAACCACGTTGACAGCACGACTATTTAAGGAAAAAATGCATTGGGCGAGAAAGACTTAGGAAAATGAAAAGAAACTCAAAGAGAGATCCAAACTTGACACTCTAAAGAACATACTACTCAAAATGTAGACCCATAATGGACCTAAGTTACAGATCAATAGGAGGTTGGACAAATTAATCAAAAAGACCAAACATAAAAAGGAGGTTTGAAGGGTTATAAGATCCCCAGTGGAGTCACCATTTTGTTGTGCAAGTAATCCTTTATGTGGACAGAAACAATCCCTCTAGTCCTATGGGAGGATCTAGAAACAAACTAGAAAAATATGTGTAAAATTTCCTATCTTATACCAAAAAAATAAAAGCAGGATAGATGACCTACCTCACTCATATGCTAACAACTGTTAGGGTAATCCTTGATTATTTTGATTCCAAGTTCAATATCCTCTTTTCTATTATGGATGAATACCTGCAAGGAAGATCACACAGAGACAACAAACACATACATAGCAAAATTCATTCCAATATAAACCATGTAACAAATCAAGGAGTATCACACTAAATGAGCAATAATTTACACATTTATGGAAATCAAACATATTATGTATTATTAATAGATGGTAAAGGGAGAATTACAACCACTTAAGCATTGATGTTGGAAGCCTCCTTTAGGTGAGTTTCCAAGTCTTAGCCTTAACCTTCAAGCACTCCTTTCTCCTTAGTAAAATGGACAACATTGGGCATAGTTCAGCACTAGGAAGGAAAATAATCAATATCCAACCACTTGTGGATAGTAAGGATCTCATTTATAGGGAAGGAGAGGGAGTTAAGGATCCATAAAAGGAGGGAGTGGTTCCACATCTTAAGGGAAATATCCATGAAGTAGGTTCAATGACCAAGAATGGGAGATCTCATTCCAATCCTTATTCACCTGTAACCAGCTCGTCATTCTCAAGACTTCTAATAAGAGAAGCTTCTCCTCCACTTTAAGAAAAACTTCTTGAAGAGGTTTAGTGTAGGTTTTCCTGACAAAATCCTCTTTGGACACACTAAGATAGTATAGTGCAACAAGGTACCATCACGAGTCACTAATGATGCAAAAAGCACTGATCCTAAAAACAATGTTTTTGACAAGTTTCTTCAGAATTTCTTTGAAGGCAAGTTTTCTTCTTTTCTTCTAGAATGCTTCTGAACATGTTTCATGGTGAACATACTGACAAATTTCGTCATTTTGACACTTGAGGATATGAGATGGGGAATGTGACACAATATTGTATAACAGATTCCCCCTGAATCATGAAGGCATAATGATAAGTGATGGTTGAAATGCATTACAAGTCAATACAAGGACCTAGAGAAACACCATCAGGAGTCCTACAAAACAAACATGATACAAGATATTTGACATCTTTGATGTAATTATGCCTAATAATACATCTCCAAGTAGGAATCTAACAATACATGAATCCATGGCATGGACACAACCATCCCAATAAAAAGGATCATGTGTATGGATCCACAACATGGATGTAGCCATCCGAATAGAAAGGATTATGTATATGGATCCACCACATGGACACAATCATCTGAATAGAAGGGATCATTTGTACAATCATGAATATATAATAACTCCATGCAGCCCGAATTTATCAGATGAAACCCAGGGTTTTCATCTCTTTCTCGATCCAACCAAAGTATGAAGGATTTATTGGATAGAACCCAGGGTCTTCATCTCTATCTCGATCTAATCAAAGTATGAATCCCACCATGTGAATAGCTGTGTCAGAGTTGAACATGGTAGAAACCACTTGATTACTAGTCAAATATGGGAACCATTAACATGCACGAGAGAAACCACCAATAATGACGATGGCTCTCAAGGTACAAAAACACAAAGCTGAAGTCAAACACTTGCATAATAATTCGATCAAAGGCCAATGATGTGAATCTATCATCAGATGCAAAGAACCTGCCATTGAGGCTTGAAAGATCCAAGGTAATGAAATGGATTCTCTAGATCATCTTCCTAAATAATGAGTTGGAGTCGACAAGAAGTGATCCGTCGAAGGAGGGCCATAATATTTCCCACATCATCAACACGAAACATAGGATTTTGCAAAGTTTGCAAGAGTGATTCAGGATTGTTGTAGAAAAGTCAAACAAGGTACTAGTGCACAAAATATAGACAACTTTTTACACAATTTTGTACAATAATCCAACTTTGTTATATTAATAAACATATAATACAATAATTTAGGGATCCTGTACTAGGGATAATGGCCCTCATATATCAACTAGTACAAGATAAAAAACTGGGGCTTGGTGTTAGTCCATCGATGACCAATCTACCCTCAACAAGATACTCGTACCATATGGTTGTCGCATGCTCTCTCATCTCCTCTCAATCGTACCCTATACCTACCTAGTCCTTCGGCTCCCGATCTACAGCACTACCTCTATCAATGATCCATGTCCATATGGTCGCTGAACCTCGGCTATTAATCTGCTCACTAGTTGTGCCTTAGTCCATCAAGGGCACAACACGTCAAGTCTCCTATCGAATTGTTCATAGATCCACTTAGGAACAACTCTCGACTGCCCACTACTACTCCTTAGCTACTTAGGGAATTCAACCCACTATGGTCTTCTTGCGCTTCTCCAATGAAGACTAACATACGAGAACAAAAGCCTGCCACCTATCACTGCAAGATGTCCATCTCCCAGAATGAACACAGGCTAGGAGGACTGCCCATCATCTATTGTAGAAGTTCTTCTCCACACATAAGTCTAGGGATCCACAAACTACTCCTGGTTGATCAGACCCTTGAGCTCAACAACTGCCACTCTAGCAACCAGCTAGGTCCATGAAGATGGTGCACACCGGGCTCCAACTTAGGCAATATCACATTGTACTTAAGTAGACCATAAATCGTCAATCCACTATCCACACTTGGTCCACTCTCACGCTGCCCTCAAACAGACCGCGAGTGACTAATCCTTATTATAGAATCTCCTTCTAGTTAGGGAATCCAACCATCTAGGAATACCTTCCTCTTGGATGCTAACAAACTTCCAAATTGTCCTCTCCTAGGACACCATCTACTAACATAAATTCAACCTTAACACCTCATTACAATTCATATTTTGCCCTGATCAACTTCTACACCACCCTGGTACATTCTTCTACATGCCCATCCCTCACTCGTGTTGCCTACACTGGCATTCCTGCACTCGTGCATTCCTACACATGTGTTCCCGCACTCGCACATTCCTGCACTAGCGTGTTCCCGCACTCGCATGTTTCGGCACTCGCGCATTCCTACACTCACGTGTTCTTCCACTCACGTTCTCGCACTCGATTTTTTGTGCTCGAGTTGCCTTTCTAGATGTGAAGACTATGAAAGATGCTTCTTGGATGTGTTAAATGACTCTCCTCCACCTTATATTTATATACAATAAAATGGCTCCATCAAATGACATGTGTTGTCTTGACAACTTGTCACATGGATTATTAACATCAAGCCGACCTTGACACTTGTTGTTCATGCCTAGTCTTTAAATTCAAAAATTCATATCTTCATTTCTACAACTCGGATTTCAACGATTTTTGTTATGCCCAGTTCATCTCGGCGTCCTCTATCATCTCCATCCATCACATGTAGAAATATCCTCATGGTTTTCTCCCCAATATTGATGTGTACAAACCCCCAAACTTGGGTTTCAAGCCCACAGACCCCACTTGTGTGCCAACTCCTCTAAAATCCTCGATCCTCAAGGCTTGGAGTACCTCTCAAGCTACAAAAATCAACACTCCCTCTTAGTGAGGGAGGTACTTCCAAGACTATGAAGTAACCATCATCATCAGCGACACTATCCCATCAGGCATCCATCACTGCAACATACCCTGTAGAATGAATCCACCAACCATAGTAGTGTGTCTGCCTCATCACATATGAACCTTAAGATCCCAAACTACCATAGGGAAGCTCCCTCTAAGGCTAGATTCCCTATGAGCCTACACGATCTCCACTGGCTCAATCCTGCAACTACTCATCCTCTTAGATCAAATACCACTCATGCAAATCCTTCCAATCTTGGATATGAAACATCATGATCCGATGAAGACTCTAGCATGCCAATCTATAGTCCATCACATGAAGCCATCTCGATCAACCTGATCTCATCCAAGCCAAAGAAACCCTCGAGCTATCCCAACCATCCATGAAAAATCAATGAAAGTCCATGATGAACAATCTACCCTACAACAAACTGGTGTTCACCATGTGCTCCACCAGTCCACCAAAACTCCCAGCTAATATTGTTTCCAAGCCAGTCAATAACACATCTCCATGTCTTCAGTTGAACCCTCTGCTCCATGATCTAGATACCCATAACTCCCTCTAATTTGCTTTTCTATGCACACTCTGATTTACCATCCCTATAAGTAGCTCAAATACCCTCTGATACCAAGTTGTTTTTCCACGACCTTGGGTCTAGGATAGAGGCTTAAAATCTCTGACGCTACCAAACCAAGAGTCACAACTATACTACTTTGTACAACAAAATATAATAAACAGTAAATATACTAGTGTACAAAATATAGACAACGTTTTACACAATTTTGTACAATAACCCAACTTCGTTATATTAATCAACATATAATACAACAGTTTAGGGCTCTCGTACTAGGGATAATGACCCTCATACATCCACTAATACAAGATACAAAACAGGGGCTTGGTGTCAGTGTATCAACAACCAATATAACCTCAACAAGATACTCTAACCCTTCGACTGTTGCATGCTATCTCATCTCCTCTCAGTTGTACCATGTACTTTATTGGTCATTCGGCTCCCAATATGGAGCACTGCCTCTATCAATGATCCAATTCCATCTGGTCACTGAACCACGACTATTAATCTACTCACTAGTTGTGCCTTAGTCCATCAAGGGCACAACACATCAAGAATATTGTTTAGTTATTCACGACTCCACTTGAGAACAACTCTCACCTACCCACTATTTCTCCTCAGCTACTCAGAGAATGCATCCCACTATATTATTCCGACGCTGCTCCAATGAAGACTAATGTAGGGCAATGAAGGGTTGTCAACTATCACTACAATATGGCTGTCTCCCATGATGAACACAAGCTAGGAGGACTGCCCATCATCTGTTGTAGAAATCATTCTCCACACATAAGTATAGGGCTCCACAAACTACTCCTAGTTGATCAAACCCTTGAACTCAACAACTCCCACTCTATTAACTACCTAGGTCCATGAAGATGGTGCACACCGGGCTCCAACTTGGGCAATATCACATTTTCCTCTAACAGACCATAAATTCTTACGCAAGCCTAGAGCTTGCAATCTCCAAGATCTTCTACACTCATGTATATGATAACATGCGCCTCAAACAATTACCCAATTAAACTTCAATACACGGCAATTTTCACCCACTTGCAATCTCAATTAATATGCAGAAACTTATCTTTCAATTCTTGGCAAACTCAAATCAAAATAATTCGCAGAAACTATCCTCAACAAATGGTTCAAAACCCACAACCCAACCATCTTCTTCCTTACAGGTTCAATAACATTAAAAATCCCTTGTTCAAGTCTTATAAAGACTTTTTTTTAAAAACCATCAGTTTCATTGTTTTATTTTAAAGCCCGCATGCTTCTCATTTAAGAATTCATTTAACTCACTTCCCAATTAACATGGATTTTTAATACAATCAAAATCAACCAATGCGCCCTTGGTTTGTTTTTACAAACATTTCATGCCATAGCTTTCAATACCATCTTCATAATGGAACTCCAATTCATTGAAAATTAATAACACTGTTCGGATTTTAAAATGGCAATCTATATGTGCACCTTATTCATACAATTGTATCTGAATTTCATACCTGGATATCTGCATCTTTGACCAGGAATGAACTTCACTCCAGCGTTGTACCATCTGCAACGATCTACCATTCTATTTACTTCCTTGGACGCTGCAACCTTAACTGCTCAATTCGTTATTTTCCAACACACCTTCCTCTGTCTTCATTTTCATATTGCACCTTCATCATTCATTATTGCTCTGGCAATTTCAATTGTGCGTTCAACGCTTCCATCCACAGTAGCTATATATGTCTTCAACAGTGTTGAACTTCTAAAATTTCCAATTGCATTATACTATTCCACCCTTTTTATATCATCACTTCTATGGTCAATCTTCAGTTAACTGAATTCAACGTAGCCTCATCAATTTATTCATTTAAATTAGAAACAATGCTACTCATACCTGTAAACACTTTTCCTAAGAGCGTTCTTGCCCCAATATCAATCAAAGACTTTAAGTCTCAGCGCCTTCAATATGCCCTCATGTGTGAACTCCGCTCTCTGCCTTCAACGCATCATGGCATGAATCGGCTTTTGAAATTACACATCCGCTCTCAAATTCGGTCTTTTGTCAACTCTTCAAATGCTTTATTGCAGCGTTCTGGTTCTTTCTCTGATAAAATCGACTTTCAACCTCCAGCACTCATAATCGATGCTTCGAATTTCCACTAAATCGAATCTGCGCTTTGTTCAAAAACTTTTACAAGCTGCAAACTAATATAAGTCCATCGATTTCTGCAATTAACAATTTAAATACTGATCCACATAAAACAGCGCATCAAAATCCTCTATGGATGAGATCAATTTAAACTGCTATTGTTCTGTATTACCGCATGACAATTGGATTAACGCATATAAAAATACCCTGTTTAGTTTAACACTTTTCATAAAGTCGACTTTCCAAATCATTATCCAATTGACGTTCATCTAATCCTCTGCCAAGAGAATCGACACCTGTTCCTGCATTCCTTCAACACATTCAATTCACAGTATTATATGCTTTTTACCCTTCAGTTCAACAATGGTCTCAACGCACCAACAGATAGCGATTTCTGCTATCGATCACTCAGTCTAACATAACAGAGTTTAGTGCACTGGATTTCTCACTAAACTGTGAATTTTAAAATGTAT
Source organism: Pinus taeda (assembly GCA_000404065.3). Lineage (NCBI taxonomy): Eukaryota > Viridiplantae > Streptophyta > Pinopsida > Pinales > Pinaceae > Pinus > Pinus taeda. The sequence continues at coordinate 35,591 of APFE030127619.1, read as the reverse complement.
TAAAATACCTCTTTACGCAGAGGTTTAACACTTTTTACACTTATCAAACATGCAGAACGGGTTTCATAATTACTGGCGCTCTCCTCTTTCCCTTAACAATCAAATTCAGATCGATTTAACATAACTACTCCCTTGACATAGATAAGTTCATTATACAGAGGACAATTGTTATACAAATATCGATCTTTTTAGCTTGAACATATAAATCGATATCACAATTTCTCTTATTGCAGGCTTCCTTTGGTCGATTTTTAACAATCGATACCTCTACCATTTAACCAGAAATATATATAATTGCACAACCAGTCAATGTATATAAACTGAAACAAAACAATGACTTACAACTTTTTCTGGCCAGATGTTTCAATGTCGTGGCCCTTTACAATTGCTGAAGGCTTACAAACTTACTGCTCAAGCCTACTCTCAGTCTCACAATTCTCTCACAATCTCGCTCATATCCTTTTATTAAATAAAAAGATATTTACAAAAATCCTCACCTTCTCCTACTTTATTCAAATTAATTAATAAAATATTAAAAATCATCACACCCCCTTTTAACATATTTACAAAATAAAAAAAATTCCCCATCCACTATCCATACTTGGTCCACTCTCATGTTTCCTTCCAACAAACCATGAGTGACCAATCCTTGTTGTAGCATCTGCTCTTGGTTAGGGCATCCAACCACCTAGGAAACCCTTCCTCTTGGCTCACGCTTTCCTGCACTCACGCGTTCCTACACTCGCATGTTCCTGCACTCACACATTCTTGTAATCGGGTTCTGTTAGGACCCCATATTGTCTCTCTTTGACCATACATTTTGTTATAATATCACCCTTTTCAACCCATATTTGAAATTCTTTGTTAGTATTTTGACTCAATTATTCCAAAGTATGCAGTGACTCTTCTCATCGCTATATGTTTAATTATTTAACATATAATCATGCTATCTTCATAATTAATCTTTGAAGTTGATTGAGTTGTTGAACAATTAAAGAATGATGTGCAGACCACATTGTTGAAACTGCCTGAAGCTGGCAGGACTATATTTTGTAGTTGCTGAAACAACAAGAACAGCATGCGAATCTCGAAGCTGAAACAGCAAGAACAACACGCAAATCTCAAAGCTGAAATAGTTGAGATTTGCGTACCAGATTTGACAACAACAGAGGAGCCTGATCGATAACCGAGGAAGCTATTACATTGGTTGTAACGTTCATAATCTAAATTACTGTAACAGCATTATGTTGACGGGAAACTAATTTCCCTATTTTTGTATAATGGGTTGAACTAGAATCTATAATGTAAATCGTTTGTAATAGATGTCTCCTTTATAAAGAGGAGACATCTACATTAGAAGGGGGGGATGAACAAGCTGTAACAGGAGGTTGGAGTTGAAGGAATGAGATTGAATCTTTTCTATAATATGGTATATTAATGAATGAATAGAGTTATGTTCTCAGTATCTCATCTTATTTTCTATTTCCAGGGGAATCTTGTGAGAAGGACGGGTCCCACCTTCATCACAAGATTCACCCATTATCTTTATGTCGTGTGTTAAGTGTGATTTATGTACATACCTTGTTAACAAGTACTGTTTCTGGATGTTATTTTACTTTTGCTGAAACTCTGTTTCTTTCTTAGTCAATTGATGTCATTTCATGAGTGTCTCACCGGTGATTAGGTTTACAGAGTCAATTGGAAAACTAGATGAACAGAGGCAGGTGTTGAAGGTTCCCACTCTGGGGATAGGGTCCTGATCCTTTGTTACAAAATAGCCATTGTTTTCTTTTGCAGATTTATTCTTTCTGATCAATTATTCATCTCTTGTTAGATATCTGCAATAGAGTATAGTTGTTGTAACACAGAGTGAAGATTTAACGAGGTGTGATTTATTTATACTACAACTTTTAGTGCTATTAAAATTGAGTAAATATAGTACATAGTTGCCTTTGAAATAATCAGACTTTCCCGGGTTGACAATTTATGTGGCACTCGACTGTTTAATTAATAAGCAATTAAAGTGATCAATAGTTTGGCACCGTTGCCGGGGAAGGTGACCGAAGATTTTAAGAGCATTAATGATTTTCTTTTAGATGTATAGGATGCATGAGAGGACGCAGGAAAACTAACGCTACAGGCGGAAGGGGCAAAGGCAGAGGAGGAAGGAAAACTTTCATTGACGACATTATTTAAAAGTTGAAACATCTCAGAAGATAGGCTCTCGGAAGCCACAGACTCAGCACTCTCTCCAGACGGATTACGAAACAAAGGAAGTATTGGGACCCGAAAGGGCCGAAGATACAGTAGAACAAATCGAGGAGTTAGTGGAAGATATTGAGGAACTAATAGAAGATATTGAAGTTGAGGAACCAGTTCAGAACATTGAGAGCCCAACAGAAAGCGCTGAAGACCGAGCAAATGAAACAGGGAACAACCAATGGACGGAAACAATGAAGGACCCTTTGGTGGGGGATGAAGAGAAGGAAGAGGAGAAAATTCCCTTTCCACCTTGGAATTCCCTATTGAAGATATTCCTAGAGGAGAAACTCCTATAAGAACATCCCACTCTCAGCCCTACCTAATTTCCATGGTTTATCATCTGAAGACCCTGATGAATTTCTGTTTGAGTTTGATATATTGTGTAGGAGTTATGATTATGTTACTAATCCTCAAAAGTTAAAGTTATTTCCAACAACATTAAAAGGAAATGCACTGAGGTGGTTCATGAGCCTGGGATGACATGTGATAACAACATGGGATCGGATGAAAGAAAAGTTCCTGGCCAAATACCAAGACTATTGCCAAACAAGATAAAGGAAGGAGGAATTATTTAAGATGGTTCAGAAGGAGGATGAAAATCTGGAGGATTTCGTGGAGAGATTACAATATAATTTGCAGAGATCCGATCATCCTAATATGAGTAAGGATATTCTTAAGTCAATACTGTTGAAAGGGGTACGGGATGACTATTTAGACATGTTGAATATGCTTGGAAAAGGGGATATATCTAAGGAATCGTATGATGAGATTGTCAACCTCTGTAAGAGATGTTCAAGAGGAGTAGCAAACAGACCAAAAAGCAGAGATAGTACATACTTAAGAGTCCAAAAATCAGCTAGTGGAGGAGCAACACGGTCTGAAATAGGTAACTTACTTGAAGAATTTAAAACTGAAATGTTAAGCTCTTTTGCTTCACAAATTGACACCTTGCAGGTTAAAAAGAAGCAAGCAGAGGCAGAAGCTGCTTTGGCTATTTTCTGCTCTAAATGCAGAGAAAAACACCCACTAAGGGAATGCCCACTGGACAAGGTACCAATTTGCACTATTTGTGAGAAGGACCATGAGACTCAACAATGCCCTTCTTTACCAGGAATAAAAGTAGCACTGCAACCAACTGAAGAAGAAGCTGAAACAGTTTACTTGCTGACACAGAGGAGGAAATGGCAACCACGAGGACAAGGTACGAATTCTAATATGTCATTTAATCGTTGGAATAATCATCCTCCTTTTCAAGCAAATTACCCACCCTTAAATCAAATGCAATACCCACCCTTCAACCAAATGAACTTCCCACCCATGCAACAACCAAACCCTCCCTTTGTGGATCCTACAATATGGAATCCCTGGGCTCTACAGCAATCTTATTTTAATCAGTGGAACCCAAGCTGGACAGCTCAGCAAATCCCATTTCCAAACCAATTCCCCCAGTATCAGCAATCCCTCTCTCTACCATCAAATGCTCCACCAAATAACCAGACAATGAGACCCCAGCTGCCTGTGAAACTGAACCCCAACCCTAATAATAATAAAGCTCTGCAGGTCATTGATATTAAGAACCAGCATATTTTCCCTATGCAATGTAATGATATTCATTTGCGGTCTGGGAGAGTAGTCGAACCTATTATTGACGACATTACTTCTTCTGACTCTGATAAAGAGGAGACAGGAAAATATAAGTCATCTAATAAGAATGCTAGAACAGTTGAGTCATTCTCTAATAAAACTGCTGAAACGGCAAAGCCACCATTCCCTGAACGTCTGGCTCTTACCAATACACTTGAGCCACCTGCTTTTAACATTTTAGGAGAATTGCAGAATCTGTATGTTAAAATTCCACTCTTACAAGCACTTAGAGATGTAGCAATTTATGCTGGAACTGTTAGAGACATTTGCTTTAAGAAACCTGGAAGAAAAGCTAAAGATCCCCTCACAGTTCATGTGATGGGTGATCTAGCTACTTTAATGATAGGAAAAACCCCTCCTGTGAAATATGGTGACCCTGGTCATCCTACAGTTACAGTACAGGTTGGAAAAACTTTTGTTTCCAGAGTTCTGGTAGATTTAGGTGCTGCTATAAACATTATGACACTTGAAACTGCACAGTTATTACAGATAAAGAATGTAATTAGAGAAACCCCAACCATTCTAGAACTAGCTGACCGTTCCACAATCAAACCAGAAGGGGTTATTGAAGACCTGATAATTTCAGTCGAATCTTGGAACTACCCAGCTGATTTTGTCGTATTACAAACTAAAACAAAGTTGGGGGGACATCCATTGATTTTAGGGAGACCTTGGCTGGCTACAGCAGATGCCTTCATCAGCGGTAGATCAGGTTCAATGACAATTTCTAATAGATGTGAAACTAAGCAGCTCACTCTTTACCCTCATACTACACCTGTGATTAACAATGATAACTCTATATGGTTAGACTATGAGGATGATGATACCCAACCCATCTTGACTATTGGACAAGCCTTAACTTTTAAAGATACAACCGAGGATGAACTAATTAATAATTTTATTTCCGAACTTTCTTCGGTTAACTCTGAAACACATGATCAATTCATTGCAATCTTGGAACCTGAATCACAGCAAAACCTTAAAACTGAAAATTTATCTCAAACATCAACTGATATCTCCTCCAAGAGCATAACAGTAGAAATCAAGCCTGGCAAAACATTGAATATAAACCCTAACCTAATAGATGCTGAAACACAACAATTAATGAAGTTACTTCGTGAAAATAAGGAAGCATTCGCATGGGACTACACAGATATGAAGGGAATCTCTCCTGAATTATGTACTCATCATATTTATATCAAAGAGGGATCTCACCCAGTCTGTCAACCCCAGCGACGAATGAATCCCAATTTAAGGGAAATTGTTAAAGAAGAACTTCAAAAATTGCTTAATGCAGGATTTATATACCCTATATCTGATAGTGAATGGGTTTCTCCATTAGTGATTGTACCTAAGAAAAACGGGAAATGGAGAGTGTGTGTGGATTATAGAGCTCTAAATAAAGCCACTCATAAAGATCATTTCCCCTTACCATTTATTGACCAGGTGCTAGACAGTTTGTCAGGAAAGAGATTCTTTTCCTTTTTAGATGGTTTTAGTGGATATAACCAGATCAAGATTGCACCCCAAGACCAAGACAAGACCACTTTTACTAGTCCATGGGGAACATTTTTCTATAGAGTTCTTCCATTTGGGCTATGGATGACTTTACTCCTTATGGTGTGACTTTTGAAGATGCATTACACAACCTTGAGAAAGTACTTAAACGATGTATAGAAGCCCATCTTGCCTTAAGTACTGAAAAATGTCATATGATGATGAATCAAGGAATTGTATTGGGACACTTCATCTCATTCCTAGGAATTCAAGTTGATCCAGCTAAGGTGCAGGTAATTCAGACTCTTCCTATCCCTAAACCACAAACTGATGTAAGAAGTTTTTTAGGACATGCTGGATATTATAGAAGATTTATCAAGGATTTTTCTAAAATAGCTTCTCCTTTGTTTGTGTTACTTACGAAAAATGTTGAATTCAAGTGGACTGATGGTTGTCAAAAATCATTTAATGAACTTAAGCATCAGTTGTCTACAGCTCCTATTTTAAGAGGACCTGATTGGGCACTGCCCTTTCATATATCCTCTGATGCTTCAGATACTACAATTGGAGTTGTCTTGGGCCAAGAAGAAAACAATCTTCCTTATGTCATCTATTTTATTAGTAAAAATATGACCCCTGCTGAACTTAATTACACAGTTACCGAAAAGGAATTTTTAGCAGTCATTTATGCTATTAACAAGTTTCGACATTATATTATAGGTTACACTACTTTTGTTCATACTAATCACTTGGCCATTAAGTATTTAATGAATAAATTGGTCACAAATGCTCAAGTTACCAGATGGCTATTATTACTACAAGAATTTGATATTACAATTGTAGATCGACCAGGTAAAGAAAATGTAGTTGTTGATTTCCTTTCTCGGATAAAAATTGATGAGAACACTCCAGTAGATGATTCCTTTCCTAATGAATATTATTTGCAGTGTCTACTCACTCACCTTGGTATGCAGACATTGCCAATTATTTAGTTGCGGGGAAGCTACCATCACACCTGTCACACAGAGAGAAAAGAAAGATCATTCAACAAAGTGCTCGGTACAGCTGGATAAGTGGGTGTCTTTTTCACACAGGACTTGATCAGGAAATTCAGAGATGCATTAGAGAAGATGAGGTTTATGATATATTGAAGACTTGTCATGATGGCCCTTGTGGAGGGCATTTCGTTGATAAAAGAACACCACATAAGGTTCTTAGAATGGCTTATTATTGGCCCTCACTTTTCAAGGATGCAAAGAAGTATGTCAGGGCATGTGATAGCTGTCAAAGAATGGGCCAGCCTAATCACAGGGATGAAATGCCACTGAACCCCCACGTAATACTTGAACCCTTTGAAAGATGGGCTCTAGATTTCATAGGTCCCATCAACCCTCCATCCAATCAAAGAGTTTATATACTGGTTTGCACAGATTATATGACTAAATGGGTGGAAGCTAAGGCACTCCTTAGAGCTAATGAAGAATCTGCTTTAACCTTTCTATTTGAAGAAATCTTTGTTAGGTTTGGATTTCCTAGAGAACTAGTCACAGATGGAGGACCTCCTTTTAACTCTCATGGCTTTAAAGATACACTTGAGAAATATTATATTAATCATAAAATGACTACGCCTTATCACCCCCAGGCCAATGGGCAGGTAGAAAGTACGACTAAAGTCATAGAAGCCATTTTAACAAAAACGGTAAAGGAGAATAGAAGGGATTCGTTTCAAAGGTTTCCTAAAACATTATGGGCTTACAGAACTACTTGGAGGAACACTACAGGTTTTTTACCTTATGAATTAGTTTATGGTAAACGTGTTGTTTTTCCTGTGGAATTTGAAATTAAAACCTTAAGAACTGCTTTCACTGTTAATCTTGACTTGACTGATGCACAGACAGCTAGGTTGCAGCAGCTTCAGGAGTTGGATGAAAAGAGCTTGGATGCCATCCATCAAACAACTATGATACAATAGCAAAGAACCAGGTGGCATGATAAAACCATTAAGCATAAGCAGTTCCAAAAAGGTAATTGGGATCTATTGTATGACTCCCGTTTTGAAAATTTTCAAGGTAAATTAAGAACAAGGTGGCTAGGACCTTATGAAGTAGATACTGTTTTCCCAAATGGAACAGTCAGACTCCTAACAATTGATGATTCTAGAACACCATTGTTAGTGAATGGGTATCGGCTCCATTTGTATCAACAACCTATTTCTAAAGAGGATTTCAAAGCCACTTGCATGACAGATATACATTATGTCTTTTTGGGAGAGTCTGATATCCCTCATTGCACTTAGTTATTCTATTTACATGTTTTTTTTAGATTAGATTTTTTTTAACTAATAATCCTTGTCAAGGGTTGCCATGTTACAATTAACTATTTTTCAGATCTTAGATTTGGAGCCTGGCTGAGAAGAACAATTTAAATACAAGAAGGATCAAGCTTCGGGTTGGGAAACATTTCCATTTCACTTCAAATCATAATCCATTCCCTCTCACTACCCTTCAGCAACATCTTCCCATTTTTCCCGTTGCTGAAACACCAAACTTTTCCATCTTTCCCTAGGAAGCACCAATTTTCCCATTTTTCCCGAGATTGAACCATTACTTAGTCTCAAAAAATGATGGATACATATCACTCTTCATTAAAATAATCAGCCATTCATCCTGATAATTGCGTCTTCACTATCACTTCTCGTGAATATAGAAAACCTTTTGTATAAATACCCTCATACTTTATAAACCCTTTTTCATGACCATCGGTGATCTATTAATGATGAGATTATATTTTCCACACAACAACCTGTTGATGCCTCGAAAATCGCTGCAACAACATTGGGGAAACCACCCGGTCCGGACCTTAGTACAACTCCTTTTCCGTTTGGGATAGTGGCTCCGACTGGGGATAATG